>JAJHUR010120713.1:0-19809 GCA_027495735.1 Lutjanus campechanus
CAAGATGAGAGAAACAAGTCAGAAAAAAACAATCTGGTGATCCGTTTTCTAAGTCTGATCTAAATTATTTTCTCTCTGTGACTTAAGAACAGATGTTTTTTTCCAGGATAATCTGTCTGCATTCCCAACTGTTAATTTTGCTACGAAAATACTGACAATAAATATTCGCTGATGTGGTTTTATTTCATGACTAAATTGTGATGACAAAAATGACGAAAAGACTTAACTAGACAAAAAACAATGCAAAAGACGTAACTAGACAAAAAAATGTCGAAAAGACGCAATTAGACAAAAAACAACGTAAAAGACGTAACTAGACAAAAAACAGCGTAAAAGGTAACAAGACAAAAAACAACGAAAAGACGTAACTAGACAAAAAAACGTCGAAAAGACGTAACTAGACAAAAAACAATGGAAAAGACGTAACAAAACAAAAAACAACGAAAAGACGTAACTAGACAAAAAAAACGGCGAAAAGACGTAACTAGACAAAAAACGATGCAAAAGACATAACTAGATGAAAAATGCCGAAAAGACGCAACTAGACAAAAAACAACGAAAAGACGTAACTAGACAAAAAACAGCGTAAAAGGTAACAAGACAAAAAACAACGAAAAGACGTAACTAGACAAAAAAACGTCGAAAAGACGTAACTAGACAAAAAACAATGGAAAAGACGTAACAAAACAAAAAACAACGAAAAGACGTAACTAGACAAAAAAAACGGCGAAAAGACGTAACTAGACAAAAAACGATGCAAAAGACATAACTAGATGAAAAATGCCGAAAAGACGCAACTAGACAAAAAACAACGAAAAGACGTAACTAGACAAAAAACAACGTAAAAGACGTAACAAGACAAAAAACAACGAAAAGACGTAACTAGACAAAAAAACGTCGAAAAGACGTAACTAGATTAAAAAAACAACGTAAAAGACATAACAAGACAAAAAACAATGAAAAGATGTAACTAGACAAAAAGAAAAACGAGGAAAAGACGTAACTAGACAAAAGAACTATGAAAAGACATAACTAGACAAAAAAACTATGAAAAGACATAACTAGACAAAAAAAACGACGTAACTAGACAAAAAAAACGACGTAACTAGACAAAAAACCAACATAAAAGCCATAACAAGACAAAAAACAACGAAAAGACGTAACTAGACAAAAGAAGAAAAAAAACGCCGAAAAGACGTAACAAGAAGATGAAAAAGAGACACAGCTCGACAAAAAACAATGTACAAGATGCAACAAGACAAAAAACAACATAGTTTGGCTCTAAATATCAGAGTAAAATAATTTTATTTACATCACGTGTGTTTACCTTTTATGTGTCCATTATTGGAGGACCCATTACCTGTCAAAAGATAAAGACAGTAACAAACAAGGTACCTCATATTTACCATATTGAATTTAACAATGAGTTATTGGAGGCTCTTAATTTGAAAGAGGAGGAAATAACAACGCTAAAGTTTGCTATTTATTCATTGAAAGTCCGCCCAACACTCACAAATCACTTAAGTGTTGTTTAATACAGTGAGAAGTTAAAAACTCCTCAGCACGTACAGACCACATACATGTTGTACTGTACCTTTAATGTGAAACTCAGCAGTAAGGATCCCCCCACTTGGATCTGTCTCTGATGACAGACTTCTGTAGGAACAGGGGCCCTGGAGGAAAGACACGAAGAGGAAACGTGGGTCACATCTGGATCCAAAGCAGCACATTTTGTCACGTTAAACTAAGAATAACTATAAATGTAAGTATATGAGCTACACGAATAGACAGGAAGGATGAACGTCTGTTAAATTCTTATTTAGGTTGAGGTTGTCCCCCGTGCTCTGCTCCATATTTATCTCCTCCCTCCCACCCTGTATAATCATTCTGGCATAAATATCTCCACCTCCGTCCCGCCAACTGATGCCATATATTGACAACATATTGTGTTATATTCCTAGAGGGAAGGTGGATTGTAACTGGAAAGAAAGACAGAAATAAACAGAAGTGAGAAGATGCCACAGTGTTTTACTGTTTGATATCATAAATAAAAGTTGTCCTCACTGGTTGACAGTTGAGCCGGTCTCCGTCACAGACCTGGACCTCACAGTGAAGCCACACTGTGGACACCTTCTCCAGCCGCTGGAACCGGAACGAGTTGAACTTGAACATGGAGCGGCTGTCTTTGGCGTTCTCAAAGATAGTCACCGTGCTGTCAGAGGAGCAGCTGTCGGAGGACAAAAATAGAAAGTATTATTCTACGCTTCAAAAGGTCATAATGGGATTAGCTGAAATCAACTAATCGTAAATGTTTGTAAATGCACCAGGAAGATGGTTGATTGTTGGGTCTCATGGCCAGGACGTTAAATACCGACGTTTTAGGTTGATAAAGCTTCCCGAGCAGCAACATAACGTGAAAATAAGGACATTAAAAAAATTGAAAAGAAAAAGAAGGCGAAAAAGACCTAACAAGACAAAAAATATGTAATGATACAAAAAATACGTAACGAGACAAAAAACGACATAAGACGAAGGACAACGTAAAAGACGTATCGAGACGAAAAATACATAATGAGACAAAAAAGACATAACCTGACGAAAAATACGTAATAAGACCAAAAAAGATGTAACAAGAGATATTGAGACAAAAAGACGTAACAGGACAAAAAATACATAACTAGACAAAAAACAACGTAACAACGAAAAACAACGTAAAAGACATATTGAGACAAAAAATACATAATGTGACAAAAAAGACATAACAAGATGAAAAACAACGTAAAAGATATATTGAGACGAAAAATACACAAGACAAAAAAGATGTAACAAGACAAAAAAAAAACAACGTAACAAGATTAAAAACAACATAAAAAAAGACATACTGAGACATAACCTGACGAAAAATACGTAATAAGACCAAAAAAGATGTAACAAGACATATTGAGACAAAAAGACGTAACAGGACAAAAAATACATAACTAGACAAAAAACAACGTAACAATGAAAAACAACGTAAAAGACATATTGAGACAAAAAAGACCCAACTTGACAAAAAAGACATAACAAGACAAAAAAGATGGAACAAGATGGAAAACAACATAAAAATGTATTCAGAAAAAACAACATAACAAAAAAGATGTAACTAGTCCAAAAAACAACATAAAAGACGTAACAAGACAAAAATGATGTAAAAGACAAAAAAAGAAGGAAGGTATTTTACAAAATAATTGTTGATTGATTTGTTGCCAGAACTACTTGTAACATGTTATTGATGATTTAACTATGTTCAGTGAATTGAATTTGTTTTCTTGAAGCTCAGTGAACTGAACTGTGTTGATTTGGAACAAATTATTTAAAGTTTAGCTCAGTTAACTTACTCTTAAGACAACAGATGGACTTTTGTTCTATAGTTGAACCAGCTGAAGATGTTTTAATTGTACCTGTTGATGATGAGGCTCCACCTCTTCTTGTCTGTTGAGTAAGGAGTGGGAGTGGCCCAGCAGTTGTTTATTACAACTTTGAATCTAAGAGGCGGTACGAAAAATCATATTAAGATGACGGGTTAGAAATTTACAGGACTAAACTTGACAGGAAAATTTGTCGACAGACCTGTTACTGAGTCCTTTCGCCTCGATGCCGATGAAAACTTCCGAGCCGATCTCAGACGTGTCGATCACATAGGGAGCGTCTTTGGCATACAGGAACTTTGAATTCTACAAAATATATAATTTGTGGTTGTATTTTCTTCATCTGACTGTGCCAGGAAATCTTTTATTTGCATCTAACAAGCTGTACTCGTTCACCAAATAACTTTAAATTATATTTTTATTTTTCCACACAGGATTTATTAAATAACACGTCTAAAAGTAGAATAAACATGTTGGAAAAGGCTTCCACTGGAGAGATTGAATCTGTGAGCGTCTACTCACCGTGAACACATTCATAGACAACTGTGATCTAAAAGTGCCTAAACTCCCGTTGTTGACATAAACTGTAGCCACTCTGGAAAAAGCAGAGGGTTTAGTAAAAACGCTGCAAGTCATTGGGTTAGAATGCACATAGTTTCCACGCAGTAACTGTGCTCGCCTCGTGTCCTGGATCGATGCTTACCTTTGGCTGAAGACCGCGTTGTTCACCAGGTAGGCTGCTCGGTACATGCAGCTGAAGGTGTAGTTGACCGGCTGGTTTCTGACGGTGAGCGAGGTGTCGTTGGAGACGATGGAGTTATAGAAGATGTACTTGGGGTCTTTGCCGGGCATGTACTGTGGAGAACAACGGAGATAAACACCAGAAGGGACGTGAATAAAACAAGACTTTTGCTTTTCATGATCATACGATTAAAAGTATGTAACTATAATCAGGAAAATGTAGCTAAAGTATTAAACGTAAAAATACTAAATGCAGTAAAATGTCCCCTGTGACTGTTATACTATTATTTTACTATTATATAAAAATAAAAATTCTGAATGTTAGTGAGAAATGCATCACAATTAACCTGCATGATGACCTGAGATCTGTCACAGCTGTATCCATGTTAAAAAATAATAATACCAACTTATAATTTGTTTATTTTGGTCAATTATGTTGCTGTATGTATTTATTTATTTATTTTTGTTTGCTTATCTTTAATAAAATGTGTTTTTTATAAATAAACATGGACAATTTTCAGTGCTTTAAGTAGAGTTCTGATACTGAGACTAGTATTTCATATAATTCATAGGATTTTGTGTTGTTTTTCTGTTTAGTGTGCATTTAACTGCCTTTTCTCTGACCTTTTATTACACAGTTGACTCTGAGATACGCACAAGAATTCCAGCGTACCTGTGCTGTTGTGCACCTGTGCCAACTTGCCACTCATTTGAAATTACTCTGATTCAGCCTAAATTGCTGGATTGGGTATCGGGGTGCATGCAATCCTATGCACCACAATTTATTAGCCCCAAGATGTGACCCTGCTACTTCTCAGCAGCATCTTTTCTTGCAATTGTTTTCAACCTGCATCAGGTCATACAACACTGACAGCAATCGTTTCACTTCCATACGGGGTTAGACGTACACATCTGTAGAAAATAACAATGATATGTCTATTTTTAAAGGCACTGGATTAAATTCTCTTCACCTCCTTTATACTGGTGTAGTTTGATATGTTTATAATACACGCTGGGTGTCTTACCTCAGACTGCGTGCCGCAGTACGAGTGGTTTTTGGGCGTCAGGTCTGAGATGATGAAGCGGTAGTAGCCCGGGCTGTGTATCCCGGAGTAACAGACTCCACCCAGGGACAGCTGCTCAATCTCCCAGCCGTAGGGACACTCTGGGACGTTGGCAATGATGGCGTTGGGGAAACATGACACCATGACATAGTCTGAGATAAGATACAATCAGAGAGACAAAGTTTAGAAATGACTTAGTCTCTTCACTCCAAACACTAATATTTACATAATACGTACTACTGTTTTTTTCTGTCTACTCTGTATGTGAACATGTACTGCATCTCATTTCTACTTGAGCTTTCTCTCTTTAATCCACTTTAAGTGTTTTGGTAATGCTTCGATTTCCAGGTCCCATAATTTTCATTGCTATCTAAGAAATTACCCACCAGTTATCTCCAAATTACCCCCAGATTTCATGATAAGTACGTGATAATTCGCAAGTGTTGTTGTTGTGTGAATCATCACATACTTACCATGAAATTTGGGGGTAATTTGCTTTGTAATGACCACCCACTACATGAAAACGGTACCTGATAATTATCACATAATTAAACACGAAATGTGGGGAAATCTGGAGGTAATTTATGGGTAACTTCTGCAAAATTTATCACATTCTACAAAATATATTCCCTGGTAAATACGCCTATTTACCGTGAAATTATGGGACTTGGAAAGTGAAGCATTGCTGTTTTTCCTTAACAAAATCTAAGCATGCATTGTGCAGAAAGTCCTGTAGGGTACAGTTAAGATTTTGGGTGTTATAAATAAACTTTACTTGCATTATCAGGGTTCAACTTAGATGTTTTGGGCACGTGGATCAGAAATTTACTTGCTCGAAGTCAGTTTTTACTTGCCCCTGTACAAATTGCTTTTTATTTATCAGCTCTTATCAAATAATCACAAAGATGTAAGTTGATTGTCGTGTTTAATCTGGGGCAATAAGATGTCAGAAAACAGTGAATATAACCAAAGATATTCAGTTTAATATGATACTAAACAAGAAAAAAATGGGAAATCTCCATATGTGAGAGCCTGAAAACAGCATTTTCTCCCATTTTTGCATGAAAAATTACTCAAATGATGAATCAATTATCAAAATAGTTGAACTGTTTAGCTCTTTTTTACCAGTTGCCTTACAGTTTACTCGCCCCAGGCTAAAGGGCAATCCTTATTGTTGAACCCTGTTTAGGATTACATATTGCATTAGTCAAACTCAATGAACCTGACAATGTCTGCATGATTTCAATTATATGTGGGACCTGCAGGATGTTTTGTGGAGGTAATATGACACAAACACATAACTAATCTTGGCACCACAGTGATGTTACCTGCTTTCTGGGGTGAGCATGTCCATGCAACAGGCAGAAACATTAATAATGCACCGACAGAAGCCATACTGCGATGCTGCAGAGAGAATCAACAAGTCCACTTTAGCAATGAGGATTATAAACAATGATGTAAATCTGTCATTATGTTTAAAGACTCACCTGTAGGGAAACCTTTGAACAGTTTGATGTCAGAGGATCCTCATGGCTCTTCAACAGTTTTCCAGCACCAGTGACTCTACAACTAACACCTTGACAGCTTGAGGAGGTATTTTATACTGTCACGGGCGAAGGTAATCGACTTTCCCCCATTCTCCCGGCTCCACTGTTCCCCCTGGCAGGATCAGTTTAAGAGCTCCATTGTGGAGCTGCTCACAAAAAGCTCTCTGTGCTGCTCGGACATTGACTTTCAAATGACCAGCGTCTCACGGGATCAGCACTCAGGGTGCCTAAGTCACCTTTTATAGAGATGGGCACACAGGATATTTGTCATTTTTATACAGTGAATACTGGACACTTATGAGTTACAGTAGAGCAATTTGTGTATTTATATAAGCAGGGTAACCGGAGGAAGAAAAGATGGAATCTCAGTGGAGCTCACAGACTCACATTGACTAATTTTGAGTAGATTTATAGTCTCTTTTCAACCTGTTACAGTTAAAATACCCAAATTTCTCCTGTCCCCGTCCATTTCTTATCCTTTACTTAAAGATTTACAGGGATTTATTGACTGAATACAGCAGAAATGGAATCTAATATTCGTGAGCATGTTTTCATTAGTGTAAAATCACCTGAAAATAAGAATCATTGTGTTTTTGTTACCATAGAATGAGCCACTGATATGTATAGAGGGTGCAGGTCCTCTTCCACAGAAAAAAAGTTGCATGTCCATGTTTCTACAGTCGCCCAGAACAGACAGACCAAACACTGACTCCAGATGTGGCCCTTTTCCATTTTACGCAGTTCAAACTGTGTTTCTCCGACAGACTTTAAACAGGAAGGAGAAATGAGATGTTCGCAATCTGCAAGTTCACCGCTAGATGCCACTAAATCCTGCAGACTGGTCCTTCAAAACAAAAGTTTGACATTCTGGGGGATACACTTTTCTGTCATTATTACTTTTAAAAAACAGCTGTAAAGTGTTTGTTATTCATTTGTTTGTTTATCTGAATTGAATTATCTGGACACACAAACCTGCATAAAATCCAGATAATGAAAAAATATGAGCTGTGACATGAGAGGTCAAGAAGCCACAGACTTATACAATGGACCTCGTCTCCCTTTAAGGGAAAACAAACAATAACAAAATAAAAGAAATAAAAACTGAGCATGATAAAAATGCAACAAAAATGGCAACAAGAAATACATAAAATTGGCAGAAAAACTGACCAACATGTTTTGTTTTGTTTTTCAATTTAGCATGATCTAGCATGATTGGTATCATACCTCCTATTCTGTTCTCAACTTGCAACTCATTTGTATTATTTAAGTCAGTATGTGATAAAATCATATTGATATTCATCATTCATCAGCACTCAAAATAGGAAAAGAAAATTTACAAACTAATGAAAGATCTTTAATGTAAATAAGTAAAAAAAATAAGGGTCCAAGAGTAGATCCTTGTGGTACACCACATGTTGTGTGAACTGTGCATGAGTTTTAAAGATGTTGCAGGCACCTTTGCATAACCCTTTGTACCCTTTGTATTTGTTTATCACTGTTTCCAGTTGTTTATGCTAAGCTAAGCTAACCAGCTGCTAGCTGTAGTCTTATATTTAATGGACAGACATGAGAGTGGTATCAATCATCTCATCTGACTCTCTGCAAGAATGCAAGTGTCAAATGATTCCTTTAACTAATAAATATCTTCAGATTCAATCTCTATCTCAAAAATACATATCTAAACGTGTAATGTCACGGATGTGATGTGGAAACTGAGGCAGGCAGAGAAACCGACAGCCCTGTTCCTTCTCTCTGTCCTACTGGGACAAAAGAGGACAAAATGTCCAGAAACAGAATACCATTTAAGAAGCTAAATAGTGAAAACAGACATGTATGGATACCTTCAAAATGTGATGGCAGCTCAGATAAGAGCTGGCACACACTAGTAACTAGTGTTCTTCGGTGGAGATGATAGGGCTGTGTTTTGAAGCATTCAGTAATATAAGGTTTCTCACAGTCTTGTGCTATTAGATATCGCTTTTGTCTCGTCAGCCTTTCGTATGTGACTGAAACGTGTTCTCAATGACCTGTTTGCATCATTTTTATTGGTTTACGTCGTGTTGCCTAAAGCCTCTGTAGCTTTGGTTTTGATGTAATGTGTCTGCATTTTTTCAGATGTCTCTTCACCTGACAGTTTCTTATATTTTTCTGCTCTAAATCAAATTTAAAAAACTGAAATTGCACCAGAAAAAAGGCACAGCATCATATCAAAATCCGCAAATCTAAATATGCCACCGATGCACCAATAACGTTTGAAATCTTTTCACGCAGCTCCATTAACTCAATCGAAAGCCTCCTTGCAAAGACTTAATGATGAGAGCTGTAAAACGATAGCAAAGAGGTTAGACACTAATGTCCTTCACAGAACAATTCAAGTCACCCAACAATTGAAGGGGCAAACTGCAGACGATTAGCATCTGAATGGAGCGACTGGGGAATTTGTGAGAGGTAGTCCGAGGAAGATATCAATCTAAGAACGGGTCAGGGGACAGCTAGCGTTACAGCATCTGGTGATGGTGACAATCGGGTGCCGCGAGATTCCACCATGTTATGCAACCGCGGCCTGAGATCCAAGAAACGTGCTCAAGAGGAGACGGAGTTTGTGTGCAAGTGTCTGTATGGTCCACTGAGTTTTAAAGTGATACGGCATCCAAAATCTATCTTTTGAGGATGAAACATTTACTGAATCTACACTTGAAAGGTGTCTGATAAAGGTATGTTGTTGCTCCCTCATGCAAAACACGAGGCCACAGTTAGACTTAGAACTTCTTAAACCACCTCTGAACCAAAATACACTTCTTGATTGTCCACCAGAATGAATAAAGGCCCTTTTTACACTGGACAAAAAAACCCACTGGCTCTTTTTTCTTCAACGTGAAAAGGTACAAACGGCAGTGATTCCGCAGCAGACACAGGTATTTATCGTCTCCAGCTCCTGTCGGCAGTGACGTAAACACAACACACAGGTAGACACACTATTTTCACCCCTTTTCAGCAGAGGCAATGAAGGCTTGCTGCCTCTTTCGCTCCTTGCTTGACTTGGTTTGACTCTGTGCTGCAGCCCACTGAAAGTGTGTATTTACTGATGAAGCACTCATATTTAGTCAAGCGGCTGACGGATGTATAAACACTTTACTTACTATAATTTCTCTATAATTTCTTAACAATAAAAGTCCCCCCGTTGTTTTGTTATCTAGCAGCAAAAGCAGGAAATGTCTTCATCAGCAGTAACTTGACACAGATCCTATCAGCTGAAAGCGAACATAAACAGTAAAATAAGGCAGAAAAAACAACGGTACAAACACCAACACGACCACAGAAATTCACAAAAGTGCTCAGAGCTGAACACACAGAGACTTTAAAAAACGTCTTTCTCTCAGTTCTCCTGCACAGACGTGAGTTGAGTCTCGGCTCCGCAGTGCACATCAGAAAAAAACAGAAAGGCAAACAGGTCTGCTGGCAAAGTGAAAAGGGTCAACGAGTTTACCACGTTTCAAAAACCTGCATATATGCACTAATTTTGTTGTAAAAACAGTTTAATATGTTCCAAACGTGTTTTTTTTTGTTATGATGGATGAATAAACTTAGTTCATTCTTGGGGGAATCAAATCTGAGATTTATTTTTAGACTGAAATATGATTTCTTTCCTTAAAATCATAACTTAATTATCAACGACGTTATTAATTTTTTCTTAAAATCAATAATTTTAAGTTAAACTAAATCTTTTTTTCTCACAATTTTACCACTTTAATTTCAATCTCCTGTTATTTTTTTCTCCAATAGTGCCTCAAATACTGAGCAGCTGACAAACTGCACTTGCTCTTGCTCAGTGAATAAACACCCATCAGACCTCTCAGGTCTTCAGACAACCAGAATAAAACCAGGAGCTGGTTGAGGTGCTTGTAGTTACTGTGGCTTTGCCTGATGAGCTGCAAACTATAAAACCTGTACCTGCATTTAAAGCTAAGTTCAAAACCTTCCAGTTTTCTCAGGCCCACGTGTTGCAAAGTGTGAATGTGTGTGAAGACAGTAATGTATGAACATATGTTGTTCTCTATTGTTGTGCTACTGCGCTGCATATGGTTCACGTTTGCCTTGTGGTCTTATTTTTTATGTGCTGGGTAATTTTAGGAAGGTTTTTTGCATGAATTGAAGTTGAGTCATTGGAATAATATTGGGTTAAAGCCACACTCCATCTGAAATTCACCTTCTGATTCTTAAATACCTAGACAAAAAAAGACTTTTACATTTGAGTTTACTGCTTGCGTGCTACTTGTTTATGTGTATTTATTATTGATGAAGAATGATGTTGGCAGAATTGTTGCTTTTGGAAAAGATCTCTTTTTATTCTTCAAATGGAATAGATAGCTGTAATCAAAGATCACTAAATGCATTCAGGTCGACACTGTATGAGACATGATGGCATCGCTGAGCCAAGCTACACACAGCAGTGCTTTTGTCAAAATTTACAAAATGAAATTAAAAAAAAAAACATCCTTGAGGTAAGACTCTAATAAGAACACGTAGAAATACAGCATATTTTGAAATACATACATTTTTATATACAAAATATTTACATAATAAATAGCTTTAATGTTGAGGTTGACGTCAGGGTTTGGGGACTTGGCAGGTCCAACTTGTTCGTTCCGGCTGGTAAATAAAATCTCTCCTGGAAGACAAACAAACTCAGGTTAGATCATGTGAACCACAAGATTTATTATCAAAACTATGAATTATACTGTGAGTTTGTGCTCCTCTGTTATATGTTGGATGAAAGACAGGCAAAAGGCTTAAAGCTTACACAACAGCTGCAAAGACTGTATGCTGCAAATTTTGCAAACATCCAAATTTAAACTGCAACATGTCACATTAACAGTTATTTGTTTTTCAGGACTAGTGGCACTGCTAGATGAACATAAATACACTCTTCATGTGTTTGAACCTCCACCATCATGCACAGGACAGACAGAGAATTAGGGACCAGCCAGGTTTTCTGTGTGTCACAGAACAATACAGAACAGAACAATAACCCCTGGACCGAAGGTTCTCTAATTACCCCTCACCCCAATCATGTTTGTTAGCTTACACAAAAAAACAAAATAGTTAACTTTTATAGAAACAGGAAATGATATAATCACTGCATGTCAAATAAAACTGTGACTGTGGAATTTCACTGCCAATTAAACTTCACAAACGGACGTCAAAATGTTTTTTTTCGAGGATTTAATTGCTATTATTTTGCTTTCTGAGCTGTTTTACTGACATCTATAATGTGTTTTCAATTTTTCCAGATTTTAAATTTCCTTTGTGTAATGCATTGTGGGACAGAGGTGAACATAAAGAGCAACTTTTTTTTTTTAATGTTCATGATGAAGTTTTGCTCAGATTTGGTGTGGTAGTGTGGATTTAGGACAATTTAAACCTTCATTTTGACACACTGTCCTCTGTTAGACAGGGCTTCATTAATGCAGGACATGTCTCACTTGATCTTGTGCATAATTGGCGCCAAATTCCAAAAACATTTACAACTAATCACCTGGTGTCTAACCGTTTGACAAAGCTGGGATCTGGGTGTTATTTTGAGTAAACAATTTTAGATGAGAAACTTTGTTCGCTGTACTCACTCTCTCTGGTGTGATGCACCGTTTTCACGGCACAGCAGCCCCTCATCACAGGGACAAATCTGGTTTATGCTGAATGCCAGACCGCCATCAGGAACGTAGCAGCTCTCGCCACGGATCAGACGCCTCTTGCACACCTGCTCACCGTGGTGTCGAGCGCAGCACATGGACGCCCCACAATCCCTGTCGACTTTACATCTGGCACCTGCACGAAGGAAACACCAACTGTTTGTTATTTGTTGCAATGCATTTACTTCTCATTTATAATGTATTTAACGTGTGTATATGTTTGCAATAAAATGTGTCAAGATTAGGGCTGCAAATGATGATTATTTTCATTCATGTTCATTCTTTTCTTGATTAAGCAATTAGTTGTTTGGTCTATAAAATGATGAAAAATGGTGGAAAATATCAATCAGTGTTTCCTGAAACCCAAGATGGCGTCCTCAAATGTAACTTTTTTTTCTTAAAAGAAACTACTCAAACCAATTAAGGGATTATTAAAATAGGACAGGGGGCGCCGCACACTGTACAGACTGTAAAGCCCCCCTGAGACTATATAAATACATTTTGATTTAATTTGATTGACTGATTGATTGATTGATTGACTCTTACCCTCCTGTCCGTTGGGGATGCTGCGGTGACACTTCCCAAACATGCAGCTGAGTCCGCGGACGCACTGGGCGTCCCTCCGACAGTAGTGGCCCTCCCCTCGCAGAGGAACGCAGAGACCAAAGTGACGATCGCAGGAGAAACCCCGCCCACAGGCCCTGTCATGATCGCACACAGCCTGGGGAAAAAAATGTTAAATGTTAAAACTTTAAGACTTTTTAAAAAAAAAAAGATTTTGCCCAAGTTTAAATCCTGCATATTCCCAAAAAATCTGCAACAAGGAGTTATACAAAGACTTAATTGTCTTCTGCTTGTGCAACTGCATTAACAGCCCATTTTACAAGTATGAAAAACTAACAGTGACACAGGGTGGAACTATTTTAAGCTATATTGTACTACACAAACATTAAACTGCCTTTTTGCTCTGATGATTTCTCAAAAGTTTAAATAAAGGTTTAGAGGAGAAGCTTCATATTCATGCACTGAATCCAGAGCTTTCTTACCGTGGTTGCTTTGGCCACAGGAGGGATTTCTCTAAGGGCCTTTGCTCCTTCTTTGGGTGGGCTGTGAGGCATGTTGAGCATCCAGGCCCAAATACGAGCTTCGGCCCAGGAGAAGCAGAGACACAGGCAGACTATCCGCAGATTCCCCAACATTTCCACCGACCACAAAAAAAAACCAAATCAAATAAATAAATCAAATAAAAATAAGAGCAAGAGAGACTGAAAATGATTAAGTAAAGTCAGGGTGACTCAAAGAGAAAGAAAAAATGAGTCACTGGTCTATCCGAAGTATGCAGAGCTCAAAAGTCCCAGGGTTCAGGCTTGCAGGATCCGTGCACTGACAGTGGCTGCCTCCTCTTCCAGCATGACTTTTATAGGTCTCCGGGGCTTGACTACCTCTCACCAGGCTGTTTGTCCAAGCAACAGGGTAGGAGGAGACAATTAGTTGTTAATGGATTAACTAAATTGCCCAGGTCACCCCCCGCAGCCAGAAAATAGTGGCAAAGTGACCAGTCGTGGAGCGGGGAGAAAAGAGGGGAGAGAGGGGAGATGGGGGCCGGGGAGGGGACGGACGGACGTGATGGGCTGACAACAGCTTCACACAATAGAGCCGAGACAAGCACCACCTCCGTGTGGTTATCTCCACCAGACAAACAAATGAGGAGGACAAAGGCAGACAAATGCATGACATGTTTCACTGCTCCCTGACTGACAGGTAGAGTCGGCGCGGGTCCCGGCCCCCCAAACGCTGGGCAAACACTCCTGGCCCCAACCCCGACTGCCCCGTCGCCCCCTACCCTATCCCACTTCAGACCCCACGCTGAGAGCAATTTGCAGGAGTGCACCCTGCAGACGACCCCATGATCTCATTAAATGTAATTACCATCAGCCATTAGTTCTCAGGGGGAGAAGGGGAGTGAGCAGAGGGGAGACAAGTTGCTCGAGGGAAACAAACATTCATTTTTGCACAATTTTACTTGCCAAAAAGGACTCAGATCATCTATAAATATACCAACTACGGTGAAAAAAATAACTTGATATCTAGAGCAGGGCTAATGATTATGTCATAGCCAATTCATTTTCATGATTAATCGATTAGTTGTTTGGTCTATAAAGTGTCAGAAAATTGTTGATCACTGTTTCCTAAAACTCAACCCAAAGATATTCAGTTTACTGGAGTAAAGAAACCAGAAAATATTCACATTCAAGAAGCTGCAATCAGAGAATTTTGACTTTTTTCTTTAAAAAAGAAAAATACTCAAACTGATTAGTTAATTATCAAAAGAGTTAATTAATAATGAAGTATTTGATTAACCATTGCAGCTCTAATTATTCACGTTTTGCATTTTAAGATCAGGTGATTTAACTGCAGAGTTCAGTCAAAATTTTTCAGAATGATGCAAAAATAAGCCAAAGACAGACACAAAAAACAAACTGTTCTGGTGAAATGCTTCAAACATCCACACAGAGTAAAAGTGAAAGCTGTTTCTCAACGTACAAACTTGACATTAACAACATGTTTGTCTGTCCTTTACGATGGGTTTATTTTATGATGTATAAAACCTTCTGCTGCCAGTTTGAGTAACAGGGCTCCTCCACCTTTTCAGGAGCTGAAATCAAATTCAAGCACTTTTCAAGCTTTTTCAAAGTTTATTTTCAAGCTTTTCCAGCACCTTACAGCTCTGTTAAATGACATTCATATGCACAAAATGTTTAATTCAGATGTAACTGTGCTGCAAACAACCCAAATTATGTTTCATGACAGAATTCGACAAATTAAAGGAAAACACAACAAATCTCATGTTTCAAAATGTGACACCTGTCTGTTAGTAGACTTGGCCTCATATTAGAGCTGCAATTAAATGTTTTTACTCCTGAGGCTGAAAGAAGAACACAGTTTGTGTCACTATGAGAATATTTGGGCAGTTAGGACTGATGTCCTCTTCTGAGATACTTGATAAAAACGTGCACGAGTCCATGAGCCTGATTCGGTTATTTAGCACTAAATTGAGAACCTGAAAATCCTCTTTCTGGGAATCACATCAGTGTTTATGTTTTATCTTTCCCCAAAACTCCTCTGAAGCCTGTGAGTGTCTGCTCTATGTCTATTGAATCAGTGAAGTATTGATTCATGCAGGTACCACAGGTATCACATGCTCATGATATTCACTGTGCTGCACAATGTCCAGAACAAACTTCAGGTGGAGGTGGGTTAAGCTCCTGACAGAAAATAATAATATGGTAAAAAACTGGAGACAGCTGTAGAAATGAAGTGTTGTCAAGCACTGATCCATCTGAAAACTTAAAAATCCTTCTTTGAGAAGCACTGATAGTGTTTAAGAGTCGGTGTCAATCATTACATGTCTTTGTAATGATTGATTGTGACATTTTTTATCATCCCTTTAGCAGCAACCAGTGGCAACACTGAAAGCTTGATGAGGATAAGGTCTTCTCCACACATTAATTCATACTCAAATAAAATTAGTATAATCGATTTATCACCCAGATCTACTTTGACATAAGCTAATTTCTCTGATGTTTCTTTCGTTGCTAATATTACTGCTGTATTAATGTGTATTATTTTTAACTTTATTTATTGCAAGATAAAGGATAAAACAGAACAATTAGGAAACAAAACAGTATCACAGAACAACACAAAGAAGTTAGTTATGTCAGTTATAACAGGTTGGATTCATGGTGTGCAGGGTAGGGTGTGTGTGTGTGTGTGTGTGTGTGTGTGTGTTGGGAAGGTATGGAAGAAAAAGGAGCAAAGAAGAAGAGAAAGAGAAGAAAAAAAGAAATAATTTTTTTTTTTAAATGAGGTGGACAACTGAGGATAGGAGAGGAGAGAAAGGTGTACTACCCGTTTCCTCTGACAATTCTACAAGAAATACAAATAGTAATAATAAGAAAATAAATAATAGCAATAAATTACAGAAAAATTCTGGGAAAATGCCGCCCCATCCATTGGCTTCAGAGCGAAATCACCATTTCACCGTAACATTTCACCATTCATACTTTAAAGGATTACCGCAGCCTTCGACTAGGCAACCAATGAGACTTTTTGATAAATAACCATCATGAATGTGGATATAATGACTAAGCAGGTAAAGACTAGTAATAAAACAGCTGGAACAGCCTGGCAAGTTCAGAAAATAACATCACTTTACTGTAACACAGCCTTCAAAAGAACCCTGAGTCAGTTTCAGTGTTCGCAGGTTCATCATCAGTCAGACTGAAAGTGTTTTTCAACTCTCAGCCTCTGTGCTGAAAATAATAAACTGGAAATCTGAATCTGGTTATTTACAGATGAATTCTCTTCCCGTCCTAATGACACATTTGTTTTTGTAATTTTCTTTTTTCGCAGCACTGCATTTCGCATCATTAGAATTACAAAATATCTCCCACTCCTTTTCTTTATTACACTCCTCCAAACACGTATTCTTGTCCTACATCCGTACTTAAGCAAGGTATCCCACCTTATAGCATCTCTAGCTGTAGTGCCCATAATATTTTGTCTCCTATGGCCACTTCAAGGCTCCATTAGCTCTACACTTTGTGTCGTTCGGGTGGGATCACAATCCTGCAGCCTTCCATTAAACCTGGTCCCCTTCTCAGTGGTCTTTATCAAGTAATGGTGACCACACTGGAGATGTGATGAGTCTTATGGTCTCACCAACTAAGACTGTACGATAGAGGATCTCTACCGTCAGAAGAACTTATGCGTAAACCTCAGCACTAGCCTTCACTGTTCCATTATCATTCAGTATTTTCAGTCAGACTCGGATGCCTGAATAATTGTTTGTAATTTAGATGTTCTCCGTGGCAGACAGCACAGATTGGTTAGGTAGATATCTGAGCTCCAGGTAGTTAAGTCCTTATCAAAACAGGCTAACACAGACTAATGACGTAATTGTCGGTCAATTAGTCGGCACAATAGCAGCAACGGGATCAATTAGCAACATGTAAATAAGTGTTGTATCGTGATTATGCAACCAGCAGTCTAACTGTTGTGATTCCTGTGTATTCAGCACTTAGTGGAACGAAAGAACGGAAAGTATTGGGATGTAAACCAAAAAAAAGGGGGTGATGATGCATTTATCAAACTGACCACACAGACATGACAAAGAAGACCAAAATAAAACAGACTGTCAACTCACAGAAAATGTGCACACGCATGGCAATCTGTAAGATGACTGAAATGTCCACAAGTGGACTGAGGGTCAGAGATTCAAGAGAGGCTGAGGAAGGCCAAAGACAAAGGCCAGAAAAAATTAAAACCTGGCAGATCAAAGCACAGGACAACACAACACGATTAGTCCCCAGGTGGACACCTCCCACTCCTAATATGATCAATAAAGGGTCCTCAGATCTTTGAAAATTTAGGGTCATCCCTGGACCACGGTCCAGACCGAACAGCAGAATCTTGATCGTACCCAAAAATTCGGTTCTGATCAAATTGAAGCATAGCTCGGTTTGTTTCTGGTGTGAAAACATTCTTTTTGGATAGTTCAGATTAACTACAGGAAGTTCTGGCAGGCTGTCAGCAGAACCGGTAAGTGAGCTGAGAGGAGGAGATCAAATGTTTAACTGACATTTGATCCAACGACTTTATAAAGACTCAGCGGGAAAAAATCACAAAAATTCAATTATTTTCCAAGTGTTTTCCAAGAGGATGGAAGACAGAGGACCTGAAATGAACTGACAACATGTCGAAGTCAGATACACACCCGTCTACAAACCAATCAACTGCAAGTAGGGATACGCATCTGACGCAGGTGGTGACAATAGGATGTATGTCATGTACAGTTCTTTAGTGAGTTCACGTAATTACAACGTGAAAGAAAAACTAATCAATCAATCAATCAATCTTCATGAGTCATGAAGACAAGCACACTAAAGAACTGTACATGATATACATCCTGATCTGCGTATCCCGTCTTGCAAATGATTGGTCTGCAGACGGGCGAGCGTCTGACTTCAGCATATTGTCAGTTCAATTCTATTCCTCCGTCTTTCATCCTCTTGGAAAATACTTTTGACTGTTTTTGTGAGTTTTTTTCAGCTGACTCTATAAAGTCATTGGATCAGGGGTCAGTTAAATCAGTTAAATATTCGGTCTCCTCCTCTTTTCCTTTTACCGGTTCTACCCCACGTCTCCGAGGGGTTGAAGCAGCTAAGGTGACAGAATGAGCAAAAATCACATTATTTTTGACCAAATAACTCCATGTTGTGACAATACTGCGAGGTTGACTATTGATGCTTTCGCAAAATATTACAACCAATGAGACTTTTTGATAAATAACCATCAGGGATGTGGATATAATGACTAAGCTGGAAAAGACAAGTAATAAAACAGCTGGAACAGCCTGGCAAGTTCAGAAAATAACATCACTTCACTGTAACACAGCCTTCAAAAGAACCCTGAGTCAGTTTCAGTGTTCGCAGGTTCATCATCAGTGAGACTGAAAGTGTTTTGCAACTCTCAGCCTCTGTGCTGAAAATAATAAGCTGGAAATCTGAATCTGGTTATTTACAGATGATTTCTCCTCCGTCCGTCCTAACGACACATTTGGTTTTGTTTTTGTTTTTTCGCAGCAACACACATCTCCCACTCCTTTTCTTTATCACACTCCTCCAAACACATATTCTCGTCCTACATCCGTACTTATGCAAGGTATCCCACCTTTTTATTTACCCAATGCCAACAGCAGATAACTGTCTCCAAACACTCCTTAACATGCTCCCCCAGTGTTAATGACTCTGCTAATGACGGTCATAATGAATGTGCTCACTGTCACAATCAACATTGCTGTGGGTCTTGCAATTAGGGACTAACAAAAACAACGGGCAGGGTGATGTTTGTCCATTGTAATGGACCTTGACCCCCCACAGGGAGCTCTGAATGGTGGAGGTCGTGAGGAGTCTGCCTTCCCACCACCAGAAAAACATTTTCAGTGCAGGAACGGATGGATGATTCGTGATGAGTCCCACAGACTGAATGTGTATTCAGGGAACCGGAGAACAATGAGGTAAATGTTGTTTCTTCACGATTCAATGCGTAGTTTCAGTATTTTAAAAAACACAGTTGAGGGTGTTATTTTTCTGAGATAGAAGACACCAGGTTCTCAAGCTAATGAATAATTATAGACAGGGGAGGGTAAAGGGATTATAAGCAAGTATTGTTATGTTGATTGCAGTATTTGTTCTTCTGTAATGGTTCAGTATGTTTTATTCAAGAAGAGGGAACTCTGTTAATGCACAGTGAAAGCAGTAAGTAGATGTTGTGTGAGTGGAAATCATCAGGATCAGTG
>JAJHUR010120715.1:1647-23952 GCA_027495735.1 Lutjanus campechanus
CAACGGGGAACCAGTCCAAGAATGAGTGCTGGAGACTCTTGCACGGATACTGAAGAACATTCAGTGACTGAGCGGGAGAAATTTATACACTGGCCTGATTACTGAGGAGTTGCAGCTGTGTGCACAGGTGAGTGGAGCCGTGCCGATGAGGCGGGAGTGGCCAGCAGGCAGAGTGGAGCAGAGGTGGGCTGAATGGAAAAGTACTGGGAGACCTGGGGAACCGAGCATGGGAAAACTGGGCATGCAGAGCTGTGACAGATGTTACAATACTCCCTGGTCTCCCCTAAAGCTGTAACCAGAGACTGGGTTTAGTATTTGGATTTCTTGCTCCATCGACCGTTAGTTGAACTGTCCTCTATCCTCATTCATTCATGGCCACGTATTTATATTATATGCTTTGTTTGAAACACTATGGATCATATTGGGTCACTCTTCTCTTCTCTTCTCTTCTCTTCTCTTCTCTTCTTTTCTCTTCTCTTCTCTTCTCAGGCATAATCAGTACCTGTTAAGACTGTGATTACCCCTAAATATTGATGAGTACATTACAGCTGTGTAATTAGTTCACTGGACTCATCCATTTCCGTTGCCTGATAAATTTGCCCTCGAGCTGTTGCATTGACACACAGGCACGCGGACGCACAGGCAAACACACACTTCATCAGACCGGATTTCTGGGATCTTGAGGCAAATCCACTTCTGGAATTAACTGCAAATGAGCTGAATGGGAGTTCTGGCAAGTTGAAAACACTTACAATGTGTGTGTTTCACACATTACCATTAAACTACTGAACTACACTACATCAATTCGCTGCTAGTTACTCCATAATTGAATTCAACTGTATTCTGCTGCTGTGTACTCTCAATACATACAGTTCCTGACTGTCTTCCAATATTAGCTATCAGTGTTAATTACCAAGCCACAGACTTCTGCCCTAACACTGTTTAAGAGGTAAAAGTTTTAGCCAATGACCATCGATTTTCCGGCTGCAACAATAACAGCTGGTGAAAATTCTAATCATCTGTAACTAATTAACATCTATGATTGGCCGGCTTACAAAACTCTTGTCTATTGTGTGGTTAATGTGCACTAAGACCAGAATGAGAGAGACTGCTGGGTGTTTATAGAGTCCTGTGAAAGGCAGTTCTTTTTTCCCCATTTTTTTTAAAGGGATAGCTCACCCAAAAATGAAATTTATCTACTCACCCTCATGCTGATTTGTCTGAGTGTCACAGGAAAACGGCATCGCAGAATCTCCCAAACAATGGAAGTGAATGGTGACCAGTTTTCAAACGTAAATAAACAGCAGAACAAACGCATGATGCCTCCATACTGCTCATCTGGTGTAATCCAAGTCTCCTAAAGACATTCCAAATCGATTAAGAAAATGAGATTTACACCATGTTTTTAGGCTGAATCTTCACTGTAGATCCTTAGTTTAGAGCCACCTTCATTTGCACATGCACACTGTCTGAACTGGGTGTGTGTGGTGTGATGGTGTGCAAACAGCACGTTGGGACTTTAAAGGGATAGTTCAACCAAAAACGAAAATTCAGTCATTATCTATGCCGACTTGGGGGTGGGATTTATTTTGTTAGTTTGAAAAACACTGCTGGAGTTTCACAGGGAAACAGTATTGCAGAATCTTCAAAATAATGGAAGTGAATGGTGACCACTTTTCAAACAGGAAAAAACAACTGAAAAAAACCCCAACATAAAATGCCTCCATACTGCTTGTCTTGTGTAATCCAAGTCTCCTACAGTTCCATGCCATTTGCATTCCACAGTTCACACGGTGTACATGTGACTGTGACTGTGGTTCCAAGCTACGGTTCTACACTGAAGATTCAGGCTAAAAACATGGTGTAAAGAATACTTTTTAGTCAGCTTGATATGTTGGGGCCTTAGGAGGCTTGGATTACACCAGACAAGCAGTCGAGAGGCATATTATGTTTTTCCCAGTTGTTTTTTACGTTTAGGAACTGGTCACCATTCACGTCCATGTTTGGGAGATTCTGCAATACTGTTTTCTTATGAAACTCCAGCAGTGATTTGCTGATTAACAAAATAAATCTGACCTTAAATTGGCATGAGGGCGAGTAGATAATGACTGAATTTTCTTTTTTTTTTTTTGTGAACTATCCCTTTAAGTTTTGGGAAGTGAAGTGTAGTGTACACAACACAACACACATTCTGACTGACATATAGTTCCCCACTTGCTGCGATGTGATTAGCATTGCTGTATTAAGGCTAAATTTGATCGGAAAAAAGATGGCCAAATTAGGTTGATTTTGAACAGAATCAGAGGGACTAAACACGACCCAAATTTCAGCGTCTATTTTTAGGCTACATTTGGACCAAATCCGACCAACCAAACTGGGCCGAAATGTCAATGTCTTTTTTGAACTACATTTAGGCCAAACTGGATGGACCAAACATGGCCAGGTTTCAATGTCTATTTTTGGGCTAAATATGGACCAAACACAGCCCAATTTTCAACATCTATTTTTTGGCTTAATAAAGGTCACAACAGACCAACCAGATTTTGACATCGGGTGCTTGTGTGTTAGGTCAGGTGTTAGGTTAGGCAGATGCCTGATGGGTAAAAAATATTGCTGACATTTGACATTTTGACCTTGCTGACAGGTGTGGGTTAGAGGGTGACATTGGAGTGTCCCAATCCCGGAAGAATAATTCCCATCCCATCCCGTGCCAATCAAATTAAAACTGCTTATTCATACATAAAAACTGAGTTATTGTTACTATGATCACCCCCCAACACCTCTTTCC
Organism: Lutjanus campechanus; assembly: GCA_027495735.1. NCBI lineage: Eukaryota > Metazoa > Chordata > Actinopteri > Lutjaniformes > Lutjanidae > Lutjanus > Lutjanus campechanus. The sequence goes on from JAJHUR010120715.1 coordinate 4,436, forward strand.
CATTTACTTTTTTCCTGTCCTGTCCCAGTCCAGTGATGGATAGTGAAATTGGCTCCCACAGGATTCCCCAAAAAATGTCAGTGCCTAGATGCATGAAGGCAGCAGAAAGGCAAACAAAAAGCTAAACAATGTCCAGTGTTGCTATATTTCCCCCATCTTTGCCAGGCTGATGTTAGCAATCCTACAACCAGCCTTGCCACTTCAGTGAAAGGTCAGCTGCTATACTTACTGTATCTTTTTTTTTTCATTCAGAACAGCTCACCAACATGTTGGGAAGCACAGAAATGCTTATTTGGTGGCATGTTGAAAGATACAAATAACCAATGTGTGTACTCGCTGCTGTGTCAGCTGTGTGTAAATTACACTCAGTGAGCATATTTACAAAAATTAGAGACTGCAGATGCAACACACATACCTGTTGCTGCATGAGGGCAGCAGATTTCATCGACTGGAAAGAAAAGGAATTTACACATCCTGCAAACAGACACATGACAGACTGGCTTAAAGTTATTAAAAGTCATCTTTATGCAAATTTTACACAGGATTAAAAATGTGCTCAAAATAAAAGAGGCAAACCATTTTGTTTTACAGTTTTGGAGAGATAAAAGTGTGTACTTCTTTGCAAAAATATTTTTGGGGAATGTTTTTTGTGTATATTGGATACCAACAATAGATATGACAGAGCGACTGGGAACAACATGCAACAGGCATGTTTCCAACTACTGTTCTCCTCCACCAGTCTAATCCTCATGTGTTATATGTGTATACAGCCAATGCAGGCTTTCAAATCAACAGCAGCGTACTTTAAGCAATGTTGGGACATTTGTTGTTGTTTTTTTTGGACTGTGGCAGCTTTTTCTGAAGTTTTTGCTTTCAACACGTCTGAGCAATAAAACTGCTTGTTGTTGACAATGGCACATCCAATGACATAGTATATTAGAAGTGGACAGGATCACTGCTCTCCAAATGTGAAGCCAAAGAATCTCAGTTGCCCCCTAGTGGCTGGCTGCAGTACAGGTCATAAATTCTGCCCCCATGTAATCAAAGTACTTGTCAATTTATTTATTTATTTTTTTCCACAAAGATGGTTTCTGTCGTGTTAGGTAGTTATTATCAGGCTGATTTTTTTAAGTGTTCATTTTTCTGGTCAGTTTTGTTTTTAATTGCCGTTTGATTATATAAAAATGGGGTTTCATACCATAATTGGCAGCTGAGCTCTGCCCGCGATCGACTGTGGGTGGGAACTCAGTAGCACAGCTCCGACCCTGATCACTACTGCGCACACTCCAAATGACGTCACCAGCGCAAGATGGCAGCGCTTGTATCCATTATATTTTGTACAGTTGGAGGAAGTGGAGATGTGTCGTCCATCTTTATTTACCGTGATTGGTCAATCTAAAATATTAAATATGGTGGATTGCTTGTTTGACAGAACTCCATTTATATGATAAACGGGAAATGAAGTACAGAGACAAAGATTTCAAGGACAACATGTGGAGAGGAATAGCAATGAGCTACAAAATGACAATGGTGTATATCAAGCTTCTTCTTCTCCAGCAACCCCCACCCCCCCTGTCAATATGAATGAACCAATAGTGCATTGCACAGAGCTAGAACTGTTTACAGATCATGTAATACAGCATACCTATGGCAAGCTGCTGCTCTGGGTCAATCGGACCTCTGAAATTACTCCTCTACTTCTTCAAGCTTGGTGGCATCTTGAAATATGTCCTGCAGTGGCTGTGGTGCTGTTTCATTTCCTGAGCCAAACAGTGAAAGTCAAAGAACAATATACTACCATGTGCAGTGTGCACACATTACACTTAACAAGTCCCACAACACCACTCTGGGCTAGTGAAGAAATGCTTCAAGGGGTGGAAATTTCAACATTATTAGGGGCCGGGCAGCCTAAGCTGCCAGGACCCTCTTGTAATCCTGCATGTTCTTCTTCTTCTTCTTCTTCTTCCGAGGAAGTCCTACTTCCCATGCACGAAAAATGAAAAAAATTTTGCACAAAGGTCCAGTCCCATGCCAGATTGCCTCAGCTGCAAAAACAGGACAATAGTCCTGATGGTGGCGCTACAGCAAGCCTCTAAATTTCAAAACTTTGAAAATTCACAACAAATCAACCATATGTGCTACAGATTTGGAACTTTGAAATTTGCTTTTCCATGGCATGGATGACTGCTGCCTGGCACCCTGATCCTTGGCTTAGTCAAAATGTGAATCCTCACATCAACTGTCACTTGTCAATTAGCTCAGTGAGATAAAAGACGGACCTTGGTCTCAGAAGTTGTGAGTTCGAATCTCAGCTAAAACAGGATGGACTTTCTAATGTGAAAGTCTTATGTTCAGGCATCATGCTCTGTGGATTAGAGACTATTAAAGCAGTTTTGTGGAGAGATAAATACTCTTTATCAATACTTTTCCCTGTTATCCCTTGTCTCTATTCTCTGTTTATTTGGCTTAGCTATCAGTCAATATGCAGAGTCTATCCAATAGCTACTTACATTTTTAAAAATGCTTTCATCTTTGTCACCATGGATAATGTTTAGCTTTAAGCTAGATCAGGCCAGTTTGTTCATAATTGCTAGTGTAGTGCCAGTGTGTGGCAGACATCTTGACATGAGATAGTAGGACAAATACAGGTGCTTACCAATAATACTAATTAGGGTCCAGGCAGCCTAAGATGCCTGAAACACAAGCAATAGTCCTGATGGTGACACTACAGCAAGCCTAAATTTCAAAACTTTGAAAATTCACAGCAAATCAACTGTATGTGCTACAGATTTGGAACTTTCACTTTGAAATGTGCTTTTCCATGGCATGGATGGCTGCTGTCTGGCACCCTGATCCTTGGCTTAGTCAAAATGTAAAGCCACACATCAACTGTCACTTGCCAGTTAGCTCAGCGAGATAAAAGATGGATCTCAGTCTCAGAGGTTGTGAGTTCCAATCTCAGCTAATGTGAAAGTTCTATGTACAGGCATCATCCTATGTGGGTTAGAGACTACTAAAGTTGACTAATCATTGCAGCTGTAAAATTCCTATAATGAGCTAGAAGAAATTTTAAACATATATACCACAGAATTGACTCTTGCTAATTAGCTCGGTGAGATACAGCAGAGCCTCTTGAGCCAGAAATTGTGATTCAAGCCTCAACTGATGTAAAATGCACATTAGAATGCCACCTTTTTTTCGTCTTCCTACACTCTGCTTGTTGATCAGAACTGCCTAATTTTGCCTAAAATCGCCCGGCCCCGACCATTGCTGCGCAGCAGCTATAATTTTATCTTGAAATCGAGGAACATCACAGTACAGTGACAATTCCGGCTTGAACTGGGAAAATACTATCATCATCCAAGAGTTCAACATCGAATTCAAAGTTTGCAAGAAGGACCAGCCATTTACGTTAACTACACAGAAGAACTGCCAATGTTAGCTACACAGATCAACTGCTAAAATTAGCTGCACAGACTAACCACCACCATTACGTAGACAGACCAACTGCTAATGTTAGATAGACAGAACAAACATTAATGTTAGCTAAACAGACAAACCACTAATGTTGGTTACGCTGACCAACTTTTAATGTTAGCTACACAGAATAACTGCTGAAATTAGCTAAACAGACCAAGCACTAACATTAGCTAGAAAGACCAACTGCTAATGTTAGCTACATAGAACAAATAATAACAAGAATAACGATAAATAATGTTTGCCAATATTAGCTAATTGAACCCCAGTTAGCAATAAACTTCTGTCAGTTTACTTGGAGTTTGAGCGTCAAGTGTGAATAGCATATTTAACAAAGTAGATTTAAATGTGCATAATTACTGCTATTATGCACATTTGCACATAGCGAAGGAACGGATACCTGGACAAACAATTAATAAACCAAAAATGAATATAAAACAATATCTTAGGGTAAATTATTTGACCATATTTGGTATTGAGGTAATCCAAAAGTAACATAAAGTGATCAAGTTATATTACTTTATTATTGTGATACTTGGATTAGGTCACTGATTACATTTCTTAACAGGAAATACATTTTTAAAGCAACCTCACCAATCCTTTTTACAATTTCGTGACCCACCTGCTGATCCCAATACACTCAGCATGCCGATTTGTGAGCAGCGATCATCATATCTTTTCTTTGCCTCTTCTTCTTTCAAGCCTCTTCTCCTTTTTCTCACTCTTTCTTTGTCTTGATTGCACAAAGTGAAAACACCTTCAAAATAATGTAAAGCAAACAAAGAAATCCACTATTGTTTTGGCGTGTAGTGCCCTGTGTTGTTGCAGCTTTCGAGGGCATGTATTTTCTGCTAGTTGGTGTTAATCTCGCCTTCATAAAATGTGTTAATGCCCAGTGTTAATCAGGGCTTCTGCTGAATGCGTCTTTGCGAACAACAGGCTGCTAAATGTCAACTGTTACCGGATTATCTGCCGCCTGGAACCCCGTGATAATGATATATGGAGTACGCGTTTCTGTGTGGGTGCCTCTGGAACGGCGCATGCGCGTGTGATCGCGAGTGTGCATGCAGTGATTAAGACAGGCTATTTCTATTTTCTTGGCTCCCTGAATGATTTTCCTTTGAGTGTAAACCCTTTATTCTGCCACTTTTATTAAATCAGAGAGAGAACGAGAGAAATTGCGACAGACAAAGAAAGAGAGGGTGAAAGGAAGAAGGATACCGAGCCAGAGGAGAAAAAAAAAAGAAAAAAGAAAGAACTGAAAAAGTAAGACAGAAAGCGAGAAGGAGACAGAGAGACATAAAGGCAGAGAGTTTTAGATGGGTGTATAATCCCTGTTCTGTTTGTTGTGGTTCCTGTCTGCAGGGTGGTAGAATTTGAACGCTCCATAAAAGCCTGGCTTGGGCTCAGCTATCCCAACTCACACAGCAGTCACCATAAGTGCTCCATTCAGTGTTCTGTCAAGCTGCCGACAAAACCAAGAAAAATGCATGAAATGAGCAGCAAAGACACAGAATGATTAAACACTGAACAACAAGATAACCATAAAAATTGCCTGTATCAAAGCCCTTTGCTCGTGTATCACATACACATCACGTAAAGATACTTCTGTAGATACACACCAACATGCATGCTAATAATCAGCGCGTCTCATTAAGTCGGGTTATCAGGCCTCTGAGTTAATTGAGTCATTCTGCAAGATAATAAGGTCACCTTAATTTCCTCTTCCCGCTGCCTCCATTTTTAACCTCCCCTTGATCTTTCTCTCTATTTCTGAACCCGACTTTTGTTTTCATGCCGATTTTCCGCCTCCTCCTTCCTGCCATCCTTCACCTCCTCCTGGTCCTCGGTCTCCAGTTTTCCTATCTCATCATCTTTCTCTTTTTCCTCTCAACCCCGCCCAAATTTGTCTGCCTACACCAGCTGTTTCTGTTTTGGTTTTTTTGCCCCTTTTCACCATTTTGACTTTGTGGACACCTTTGTCAGTGCAGCGCAGGAAACGTCAACTGGGGCCCGCGGGCAACATCCGGCCCGCCAAAGTTCCCCATCCAGTCACTGATGAAATATTCATACATCTGCAGTATTTTGAACTGGGTGCTGGTGACTTACCTTATGAGACAGCTGGATTCGCAAGCTCATGAGAGAATCCATCTTACCAGGCTTCAGGTTATCCGTTTGTGTCTACACCACAAGTGGTGCAGCCAATCAGCACCCTAGGAGGGACTACTGGCAGCTACGGGTGTTATTTTAGGTGTGATACCAGCTAGAAGCGTCCATGGAGGCAACTCTTCTTGAACAAACAATTTTGCTAATTCAGCAACCTAGCTAACTCTCCTACTACATCATATGGTTTCTTGATCTAGTTGGTTGAAGTTAACCCACGTTAGACGTGACAGAGAGATGGTTCATCCAAGTGTTTTTTGAAAGTGCCCGCCCTTTTCCAAACAGTTTCTAAAGATGACTTTTGAGATGGTTCTGTGTAACAAATCATCTGGTGTGTCAGGTTAGCATGTGACAAAAACTCTGTTTTTTTCTGTCTAGCAGCTTTATTTGACATGCCCAGACATGTTTGTGCCACAAGAGCCAGAGGAAGGTGACAAGATGGTATGTTTTTTTTCCATCTGTTCTCATGTACTACTTTCAGGATATAGTGACACTTAGTGAATAAGACAAAAAAAGTTTGTTTTTTTTTAAAGTGCAATGCATATGTCAGTAAGCTTAGCTTTACCGCTATCTTTAAAAAAAAAAAAGTCTAGAGACACTGGTTGTACAGAGTAGTGAAACAGCCAGGAGCAGCCACAGTGAGCTGTTAGATGAAGAGCAGCAGGCAACAGGCCGCACATGTCCAACTAACATCTCAGCAAGGTAATCAACACCTCTCCCTTTTGCTATTCACAGGCTCATGTTGCTGTGTGCTGCAAAAAAAAAAAAAACAGAGAGAGAAAGAAAGACAGATCACAGTTGCTCACAGGATAATGGAAAAAGGCCAATTATTGCCTGACCTCTTCATTAAAACCATAACAGTGTGTTTCTCTGCCCCCAAAATTCTGTGACCTGCAGTATTAAACCTGCTGTTACCAGCAATAACTACAGGTGTCACATGCACAACAATGGTGCATCTGCATAATCGTGTCAAAACTGGTCAAAGTTGATTAATATGTCCTACCAATCAGGACTGTGTTCTGCAATTATGTTTCTGGAGTACAAGATTTGAACCATCACTCTGCAGTGCACTCCTTGGTGGAGTAAACAGTTCACTGAAACAGAAACATAGCAATAAGTTTGTAAGAAATTAAAAATGCTTCTAAAAATCCTGGCCCTTGGACAGCTGAAGACCCCTGGTGTGTTTGTAGAGGCAGCACAGATAGAAGGCTGACTCTTAGTGCAGGTGGGGTCTCTGCTCGTTCATGTACAATTAAGTCAACACACACCAGCTGTTTCACATATTGTTGCTCCATATGCCGCCTGCAACACACATTTGATGTACCATGCTGTACAGACAGATGTCAAAGTTGTCAAGTACTCATCAGTCCTGGAAAATAGGTCAGTGGCATATTCTAATATGTCGACGTATCTCAACTCGTACATGCATCTGGGTTACTTTCTGGCATCATGGGGACCCAACACCTCTCTGCATGACCTCTGTAACCTCATCTGTTGTATTCTTGTGTCCAGCTGATTTATTAATCAGTGGATGATAATATTTATGGGGAAGCATGCAAAAACACTTCCCAAAGGACTGCAGAGAAGATTTAAATCAACTCAAGGTAATTTTATTCATCTATTAAAAAGAAAAAAAATATGCCGTCATTCAACATATCATCTAGAACGCAACATAAAACAACATAGTTCTAGTATACTCTAAATAATACAGTAATTATTTCACCAATACTTACATCAAATGATTGGATTTTCTTCAAGCAGTTAAAGGGTTCGTGCTTGTCTTCAAGCGGATTGGGAATCACCAAATTTGTTCTGATTTCAAAGCTTTTTTCTATTAAAGAAACCCAAGAACGTAAAAACTTTTGACGAAATTTTGTGTGTTTCCAATGGCCCAGTGTAACGGAATACGTTGTTTGACACATAGAAGCTTTTTATGATCCAGCGCCCCTGTATGCAGCACGACATGATATGTCTATGCCTTCCAAAGCCAAACCTTAACCACTGTTACAACACTATGGTTAAAGTTTGGTTAGATTTAGACACACAACCAACTTGGTCAGGTCTAAAAAAAAATTAGTCTTGCAAAGCTGGAGAAAGGATCACGCGATCATTTTTGTAGAGGGTATAAACGCTCTGGCTCATGTGTCATGAGGAAACTTGTTTTGGTGGAACATTTGCACGTAGGAAGGCGAACCCTGGCATCGCGAAAAGAAAAAGTAGGCTAACAGCTGCCAGCTTGTTTACATTTGTACTGTTAGCAACCAGGTGCTAACTTGTCATTTTCAGTGTGTAGGTTTCTAGCTCAGAGGTTGTTGATTCCTGCAGCACTTGGGACTCTGAAATAGCTTACATTGCAAATTTACACCCACAATGTATACATCCAGTGACTCATTAGGGAAAATCATTGTTTCAGTGAAAATTACTATCTTGTGAAGGTCAGGGGAGCGCCATTATCATGGTTGTAACAATATAGATAAGGTTGAGGTTCGGAAACAATTGTGGTCGTTCAAAAAACACAACACTGACTGTTGGTTAGAAACAGAAAATGACTTGTGTAAGAGTTCAATATTTTGTCGAGTCTACTCCTTCCTATGCAGACTTTGTCCTTTTCAAGTAACTTCACCTTACTTCCCCCTTTGCTCTCGTCAGAAATCCTGCAGCCAAATGATGGCTTTGTCACTTGAACATAAAAGATGTCTTTTCAGGGCACTTGCTGAAATGACTGATGTTGTCTGTCTTCTTGGGAGGACAGCTTCCCCAGAACTAGCAAGGCTGAATTTGGAGTGTTGCCAATTTGACAAAATCGTACCTCAAGTGACCATGTTAAGTTCCTGATTTAAAAAACTGAATTTAGTTCTTATGTTCCAGGGAACAGATAAATACTCATTCTCTTTATTATGCAGACTTTATGGAAGAGAGTTTGAACTCACGCTAAGCTCCTATCTGACATCAAAGTATTTCTTGACCTTATCCTCAGCAGGAAGCATCCTCAATACACCTGCTGCCTTTTGATCATCAGCTGATAGGTTTGACGTCTCACACTTGCTGCCTCATCTGCAGCCTACAGTCTGTGTAAAAGGGTTTCCCTGCCCTTGATACACATAACACACACGCAGGAAAATGAAGTGCAGCCACTGTAAAACTGCTTCTTTACATGCAACCAGTGAGTAACCAGTGAGTAAATAATCAACAGCTGTGCAGACAGATGGTGGATCACAAGAACAACAGGGAATCAATAGAGACAGGAGCTCACTAGGGCATCTAGTGGCCAGGTAGCATCTATTGTTTTTCAAATCCACTTTAGATGAAGCCACGCCCCCTTCAGTCTACTTCCATATGACAAAAACCTTGTTGCCATATGACACCAAAGTCCACAGTTGCTATGACAGCTGCAGTACCTTGGAAAATAGCGACATGGGGAACTTCACAAGGCTGTGTTATGTGTAGCTCTGGTTGTATCTGTAATTATCTTGCAGGTGGTTTGTAAAACAAACAGCCAGCAGTGGTGCTGATACAGCGGGATGCAAACTAGTTTGCCTGGCCTGCTGCTGCTCCTCTTGGGGAGCTGCCCTCCTTCCTGCCCCTCCACACACACCAAGCTCTTCCTTGTCTCATTCTCAGGCAGGCTCGACCCGGACACGGATCTGGGCCCAGGCCAATGACAGTAAATAAAGACGGAAGACACATCTCCACTTCCTCCCTTCCTTGTACAAAACTGAAGTCAGGGGCGGAGGTTTAGCTCAGTTGGTAGAGCGTCCGTCCCATGTATGGAGGCTATCAGTCCTCTGCAGTGGCCGCTGGTTCGACTCCCGCTTTCGGCCCTTTACTGCGTGTCATCCCCTCTCTCTTCACCCCCTTTCCTGTCTATCTTCAGCTGTGCTATCGAATAAAGGCATAAAAGCCCAAAAATATAACTTTAAAAAAAAAAACTGAAGTCAAAATACCCCGGCTGCGAGTGCTGCCATCTTGTGCTGGTGACATCATTTGGAGAAAGAGTCTACACAGTACTGACCTGGGTTGGAGCCATGGTATGGAGATGCTGCCCATGCAGCCGCAAGCAGCAAGTGCTCAGCTGTCAATCATGCCACAAAACCCTGTTTTTATATCATCAAATACCTTATTAAAACCAAACTGATCAGAGAAGTGAACACCATCTTTGGGAAAAATGTATCTGACATGTACTTTAATGTTTTTGTTTGGGCCATGTCGCATCTCTTAACATTGGGAAGCAGGATTTATGACTTGTACTGCAGTCAGCCACCAGGGGGTGACTGAGATGCATTGGGTTCACTGTTGGGGAGCCGTGATCCTGCCCATTTCTAATATATGTCTTGGCCTAGACCCAGAACAGCACCCTACTTGCTGGCAGGGGCACTGGCTGGCTTGGCAGACCCTGCCGACCCTGAGTCTTCTCTCTCCGGTCTGGTCTCAACATGAACCCTGCCCCGTCTGCATCGATCATTGTTCCAAGCTCGGTGTGTGTGGAGAGGCAGCAGCCTTCCCTGTGGACACATGACCTATCTGCTCTGCCCAGCCCAGAGGAACTCTGTCAGAGGAGAGCAGCTCTGGAGAAGGAGTGACCCTGCATAGGAGGGACTGAAACTAGAGTCGGGCTATGTCTACCAAATGACTATGTCTATAATGAAATATTATGATGGACGATGATAAGGTTGTTGGGTTTAAACAGTCCTTGTCTCGGCGCCATGGGTTGATAACTTAGTTGCTTTTTATAAGAAGATAAGAAACACGGCAGGAAGATGTAGTGCAGTGAATAGCGGCAACAACTTTTTAAAGATTTTCTCTCCCACATGTCAAAAACAGAACTTGTGCAACAACTCTATGGCAACTCCGAGTTGACACACAACCTTAATACAGAGGGCTTTTAAATCACAATGTTACAACGGTAGAGGATCAGTGGTCGATGACTACCAGTCATCATGATGGACGATAGCATGGTCTATCAGCCCAACCCTAACTGCAACAGCCGAAGACGTGGGTGTGTTTACTGGGCAAACTACAGCTCACGACCCACTGTACTGTGTCTGCATTTCAGCTGGCAACAAAAACACAGACACAACCAGAGCTACACAGCCTCTATGCTTGTCTCAAACTGTTAACTCATAGTGCATCAGACATAACCTTTCCATTATGGCTCTGGAGGAGTGACCCACATGAGCACAGTTTCCATGAAAATGCAGCCGACAAAGCTTTCGTCATACAGAGGTTTAAACTGGGTTGGAAATATGAGAGCCAGGTATTTCGTGGCATTCGGTGATCATTCATGTGACTTGCAAATGCGATTTCTTTAATTCAGACAAAACGGGACAGGTGCAGACCTGTTGGTGGTGTCCAATATGTCTCTGAAAGAAAGAAAATGAAGGCTGTGCTTATTCTCATACTGTTTCAGACTAGAGGAATGGTATGACCACAAAGACTTTTCGCAAGTGAGAGGAAAAAGAAGTCAAAGTCAAAGAGTTCCTACAGTTGTTTGAGGAAAATGCTGTGAACAGGTGTGTAGTTATCAGTAATAATGGCAGACTGCAGGGGTGGCTATTGACACTGACTGCAGATACTTTTTTAGGTCCTCCATTGACCACTTTTGAGACGCCAAATTGCCCTTTCAGAAACAGCTCCATTTGAGCTATGGATGACTTTGAAACTTTTATGTATAGTATTACAATGGCCATCTGTGGAGAGCAGAAACCAATACCGGTGCTTTTTAAACAGCGTGTTCTCTTCTTTATTCTCAATATGGAAAGAAATCTCACATTTTACTTTTCACCTTTTAACTTTCTGGTATATAATTTTCACATCTACTTGCCATTAAACGTCATTTACAATGTCACTCACTTTCCTGCGTCCATCACAGCACAAAGCTTCACATTCACAAATTCCAGGTGTCACCGTATCTAACAAATCGGCTTTCTTCTTGCTTTCAGCAAATCAGTCAGCTGGCAGATGTTGAACTTTAAATGTCACTGTTGAATCTGTCATTCTGTCTTTCAGGCCGAGTGCTGCCCACCTCGTCCCCGATCACCAGCGCGATAAGGTCTTTGTATTACCTGGCGAGAGCCACCAATGAAGGAGTTTCCATCACTGCCTGCAGTCTCTGTCTTGCGTCTAACGGACATCTAGTGGGTTTGTTCGCCCACAATTTTCACCGGCATGGTTTTCAGCATGATGTTACAACAAAGCTTAATCGCCATCATAAATTCATGTTAGTCCTATATTGATCTCTCCTAAGTGAAATATGTTCTTCAGATCTAAGATGCAGGATTATGACGTAAGCCTATTCAAGTGGCACTAATTGTGCCTTCTCTTAAAAACTCTTGAGAGTTCACAGATTATTAACAAATTACTTTGCTCACAGCAGCTGCTGTCTTTAATGCCACACAATGGCTGCTGGTGTTCCAACCACTTAGCAGATATCAGTCAATTACAAAAAAAAATTAAAAGAGATGTGATGGGAATGCCTCATTTTATGACACTTAATGAAAGCTACAGGGGAGGCATTTTGCAAAGGTTCCAGTTCACTGAAGGGATATTAATCACAGTTTCATTCAATATGATATTATATTGATTCTTTGGACAACAACCTTATTTGCTGATATTACAAAGTCTGCCTTGACAGGATTTCAGTTCGGTATGAGACGATATCATATGCCCATTTATCACAATCAGCTACAGATGAAGCTGCCACCTCTTCTTTTATGCTTTTGGCCAGAAAAAAACCCCATAAATAATTGTAACCTGTTAAGGTCAGAGTGGTTTACTTTAAATCAGCTCCACCATTACACATAAAACATGGCTTAACAACAAGAACAAAATAATAAAATTTGGCTAGCGCTGCCCCAGACAAAACATTTTGTGAGTTAACCTTTAGTCATCATTCCAGGATATTACTCGACAAGCTGTTGCATGTTAGCAAGCCGCCTGTTAAATGCTAAGAACTGTAATGATGCTGAATGTGTCAGAACAACCAGCGAGGAACCTGAACATTTAGATAATTTAGTTCATTACAGTATACCCTCTTTGTTTAAAACAAAGGAATAAATAACTTCCAGCTCCACAAAAACAAATACTCACAGACTTATCAACACAATGGATTATGTATAGGTACAAATTGACTCGCTACGTTGCAAATGCATTCCCCGTTACGTCTTCATTGTCCACTAAATCACCTCTGTCACCTCTGCCATCAAACTGGCCTCCACTGGTCTCGTAGGCTGTGTCCCAGTCTGAGACAACAGCTAACTGAGTTAACTGGCGGTAATGGCAGCTGCAGCACAGTTAACAGCAGTGCACTGGTGACTACAGTGTTACAAGAGAAAAGGCCCATGTAACGACAATCCCTTGAGCATCATGGCAAGGCACAGCTTTCAAGTCAAATTTAAGGTGTTTTTATCTGTGACTAATGAATAAATGTTAACTAAGACTCACTGACTAACAGTTTAGTCAAATATTAGGGGCCTGCCCTACATTTGCCTTAATAATAACTATCAAGCTTCATAGATAAAACAAATGGTTTTTGCTAGTCAGCATTATTAGCTCATTACTATGCCATCTTACATGGTATAAATTAGCTTAGCAGCTAGTAGACTTTTCCTCTACTTATAGCTTAACAAATTGCATGTATTATTTATACCTTTTCCAACTCACCACTGGTTTTAAACACTACATCTACTGACAGAAAACCATGGTTGAATTTCAGGCTGCATGCATGTTTTTTCAGCCTAGCATTAATAAAACCGCTAATATTGCTCTAGCAAAAGTTAGCGAGCCGCATACCCTGATTTGTCACGTTTTCAGAGTATTTTATCTTGCAATAGCATTGTTTGCGTCGATTTCCACACTGCTGATTTAGTCCTGAGAAGTAAATAAATATGCTCATCTTTTTCTTAGCTGCTTGCCATTATTTGCCTGCTGCTAGCAACGTAGGAATGTTTAGGAAGGAGGTGTTGAGTGATTGGTGGACAGGCGTAGGACGGCACCAGTCATCAAGCCGGATAGGGCAGGAGCAGGAAGATGGAGTAGGCCAAGCCCCCTCAGCTGGAGCCAAGCACAGGCCTGGAGCCCACACAATTTAATCAACAGAACTACACGGAAAAAGGGGTTAGACAAGAGGAGAAGAGCACTGCGGTGGCTGTAACAAATAGGATTTCAACCTATTTAATATACAGTCTATGGCTCCAACTCACAAATTGGACTGCAGGACTCATTTTTTCACATGCAACTGCAACATACTGCTCTTTTAAAGATGATGATGTGGATCAAAAGAATCAATGCGTTGATCGAGACCAATGGATTGTTACACTAACATATTGTCAGATCTGAATACAAAGTTTAAGCATTTTTCAAAAGCAATCTGGCAGCAAAATCAGCGTAATGACTCCCCTGCCGACATAAACCGATGTAACACATTCATATGAGCCCTGTAATAAAGTCTTAAGAGCTCAGTGCAGACAGACAGAGTGCAGTGTTCTTATAGCCTGTATGGTACTGATGTTTACTTTGAACAACAATGTTGTTTATCTGATACATAAAGATGCCAAAAAAAAAGACTAATGTTGGCACTTTTACGACCCGGGCTGTGTATCTACGTGTGTGTATCTCTCTGCTTGCGTGCATGTGTGTGTGCGTGTGTGTGTGTGTGTGTGTGTGTGTGTGTGTGTGTGTTTGCAGCGCCAGGCTCATATTTCCTGTGCTGAGAAAGTAGTTCTCTGAAGCTTTCTAGGCCAGAGATACACCAAGTGATCTTTGTAAGTGCAGCACACACACACACACACACACACACACACACACACTGTCCTCTCCTGCTTTATTCTGGTCTGGTCTGGTCTGGTTCTTACACCCTGTCCTCTGTTCTGTTCCGCTCTCTCTCTCTGCTCTGTTTAGTTTTGATCTTCTCTGTCCCGTTCGTCTTCATTTTGTCGTGTTTCATTTGTTGTTTTGATATTTTGTTGCGGTGCTGCTCTGCGCTGGTTTTTCTGCTTCTATATTCTTTTTTTTTTTCTCGTCTTCAAACAACATAACAAATAGATGATTTGGGATAATAACGCTGCACTGAGTTGCTTTTTTAATTATTTAAAACTATCAGAGTGAGAATGTTCAAAAAGCTGCCAGCCTCAAGATCTCCTGCTTCATCCCAACATCATTCTTGCTAATATTCAGCTTTTTCCACTTGATGTTTTGGTGAGAAACCTGCATCAATAAGCTTCATGAAACATGTGGAATGCACAACAAAAATGTTTCCTGTTTTGTTTACTTCTGTGTTTACATAAGGTTAAGATATTTTGTGGTTTTACTTTCTTACTTATTACTTATTCCTATTTTTGTGTAGTGACTATTAAAGGGACATTTTACCCCCAAATCAAAAATACATATTTTCCCCTGTTTATCCATCTAGATTGTTTTGATGTGAGTTGCAGAGTTTTGAAGATATCAGCCATAGAGATGTCTGCCTTCTCTCCTATATAATGGGGCTAAATGGCACTCAACTTGTGGTGCTCAAAGTGCCAAAAAAAATACATTTGAAAAATTCAAAACCAGTGTCTCTTTCCACAACAAGAAAGACATCAAATATGCTTCTTAAACGACACAAACAACAGCTTCTGCCCTGAGGGGTGTACTACGAAGGAAGCTCAACACAGCCAGGCTTTCTTTGCATGGATCTGGATCGACAACCTAAAACCACAATCAGAGATAATTGGTACCACGACAATGGTTATCAACTCGCTTTGTTAACCCAGGCTCTCATCTTTAGGCTTTGTGCGCGCTCACATAAAAAGGGGCGTTTGTTGCGTCATTTGACTCTTCTTCCGCACAAAGTGAAGCGATCGCGAAAATTCTTCAGTTAATCTAGACAGTTTTGTCGTGGGAATACTCCCTGCAACGTTCCAGGTGAATGTGTGTTGGGGGTGAACGCAGCCTTGGCCCGATTCCTGCCTCTCAACAAGTGGCCCCTGCTCAGTTTCCCTAGTTTCATTTATGTTGGACTGAGTTTTAGACCCAGTAATTCACTGTTCCTAGAACTCATATCAAGGCCTTTTTTAGCATTAATTTTAATAAAGTAATTTTATCCACCATGTTCACTTTGAGTTATTTTGATTTGTCTATCAATAATTTTTGCTTCCTCTCCAGCAGGTCCAGTCCCTGCTTGTTTATTGCTATTATTATTACTAATAAAACTATTCCTTCAATTGTGGAAAAAGCGTCTCTGCCTCTTCATCAGTAACGACCCTGTGTGCTTTACAGTCTACTTTCTAAACATTATTCAAGGTTCTTTAAAGTAGTTCCTGGGGTGAAATTCCCCAGGTGGTGTTGTTTTGGCTTTTTCCTCTATTTCTCCCCTCATTGACGCCACCACACCAACCAACCAAATGCGCCCCCCTCCACGGTTTATAAAATAAAACCATTGTAGGATAAGGAACATACAGAAAGAAGGAGTTAGATGACAAATTGTGTTTCTTTCAAGTCCTGACAGCTTCTTAAACCAGTATCATTCATAATGAGTTATGGATCATACTGGTTTAGAAATTATACCTGAATTTATAAGTTATGTAAACCTACATTATACCACTGTGGTGAAATAAAATAGTTCTCCAGACTTTAATAAACTGTCTTGTAATGAGACTGGGGCCTCCAGCTTCTACTCAATTTTGGGCCAGGAATTGAAATATTGTCATCAAACTAATTTATGAATGGTTGAGTAAGACTAAGAGCCTGGAAGTATAATTTAAACTTTGGTATTGGTAACCCTTCTAACTGCCTCTTTCTTTGTAAATTGTCCAGTTTTGTCTTTGTCCATCTGTCCCTCCATAAAAACCTAATAATACTGTGCATTTTGTCCCAGTATCTCAGAAGGTTAGGTCTACATGTGTTTATGCACTGATTCCACTGGAACTGTGAGCTAAGAGCTCTAACACTGATGACGTAGCATAATTCCTGCAACACTCGTGAGGTATTATAAGAGTATTATAATGCGTGTATTTCATGTCAGGTTTGGGGGCTGCACAAAATGTTCCTGAGGGCCACCAAAGCTGTTCAACTATCCAACAAGCACTGCTGATGAAGCATAGTTTATGTTTATTTTATTTAA
Source organism: Lutjanus campechanus (assembly GCA_027495735.1). Lineage (NCBI taxonomy): Eukaryota > Metazoa > Chordata > Actinopteri > Lutjaniformes > Lutjanidae > Lutjanus > Lutjanus campechanus. Next base: position 21,174 of record JAJHUR010120715.1, read on the forward strand.
AAAGGGACAGTGCACATTAATTAACATGATCACTTAAATGTGCCAGATTTAGCCATACAGGCTAATTGTCATCTGCAGTCCCTGGCAGGTTGATGGTATAGTGACACAATCAGTGTTCAAAGTTACTTATGTCCAGCAGTTCAGTTACTGTACTGTGACTCAAAGCAGCATTAATTGATATTTTTGGCCAATGGGGGCAGTGCAACAAGCTGTACACACCTTATAAAGCTGATATGGATAAGTGTTATCAAACAGTGGTTTATTGACAGATCCAGCAGACACAGCAACATTAGTGCTCATTTGGAGACCTGATGAATGCCAGTATTCATTCAGTTTTAGCTCTGCTTTGGTCTCTACCAAACTCATGAGAAAATGTCTTTAACCTTGTTCACCAGCGAGTGTTTTTAACTGTGTGCTCTGTGCTGCTGAGCAGGTAGTGTACAGTGTTTTTTTTAAAAGAGCTTTTTCATTGAAAGCTGATGATACTCTGTGGGTGACACATTTACATCATCATTTACATAGTCAGTTTCACTATTACTATTACTAGTTTTACTATTACTATTTTACTAGGGATGCACCGATACCACTTTTTTTCCAGACCAAGTACAAGTACGAGTACATACATTTGGGTACTCGCCGATACTGAGCACCGATACGAATACTTAATACCATTACAGTTTTATGATGACTTTAAAACATGTTTTATTTTCATCAGTTGTTCCATAATTTTTGACTGTAACTGCTACCATTATCAGCTTTGTTTTCCTTTACAAACTGCACTGCTAAACATTTCACTTAAATGTAACTTCACTTTTTGACTATAACAAATTGTTCTTTAACATTTAACTGTGTGTGTTTCTTAACAAACATGACACTGCCAGACATCTCACTTAAATGTAACCTGTGGACTTCAGCACTACAAAATATACACCAGTAACAGAACTGAAATTGTCCATCACTAACTTATGTCTGTGAGGACTAAGCCTTTTTTGAAAATGTGAGGGGCAGATTCTTTTTGATGAAAAGAAGCTTCTCTGCATTCAAGATTCAAGATTCAATCTCAATAAAACTGATTGGAATTTGTCTTGGTGTGTGCTCAGACAATCATACAAAGACATAACAAAAACAAAACAAATACATTTACACATGGAAATATTCAAATTATCATTATCAGCTGGGAGCCTGTTTCTGTTTTCATCTAAAATGTGTGACACTAAGCTAAACAGCCTTTCACTCTCCACACTACAGCATGGTGCTGAGAGGAATCTCTGTGCTAGTTGAGACAGAGTGGGAAACCACACTTTGTTAACCCCCCAGTAGTGCAGTGGGTTGTCTTCTTAAGCCATTGTGGTCTCTCCAAGGTATGTCTCTAACTGAATGGTAGCACCCATTGGTGCACTGCTCAGGGATGTTGAAGCTTGCTCATCTGCTATCTCATCAAACACACTGTCCAGGCTGCTGCTGGGCTGGGCCTTGTATAGCTTTCTGGCAGGTGGGTTCCCCAAATCCTCCTGCTTGTCTGCCTCTCCTCCAGACACCTTCTGCAGCTCCAGCATCACCATCTCCTTTGCCTCTGTAGCAGCGTTGACATTTGAAAAAAAAAAAAGATCTTTGTACCTAAAACAGAGAAATATATTTTAGCTGGTAACATATAAGCCAGTCTGAAATTGTCAGAATTAATGTCAGTATACTGCCTTCAGATCACTTAAAGTAAATAGATTATGTAAAGGTTAAATGGTAAAGTGTTTCATTTTGGTCATTATGTTAAGTTTGGTTTCATCGTACTCTCACATGCTCAGCAAACAGACAGATCAGGCATGTACCGGACAGACAGGTCACAGAGACAGACACACAAAGACAGACGGACAGACACACACACTTTACCTTGGTCCGAGTACAGTTGCGATGCAGTAGAGTGGGTTTTCTTCTGTGTCGATGAAGCGTCTCTTGACAGCTGCAGCTAAGGTCCCCTTCATTGTTTTTATGCCATGGTCCTCATCTTTTTCTTTGGTCGGAAGTCTCAGAAGAACAGTTACAGCAGGAATCACATCCGATGCCAAAGCATCAGAGGAACTCACTTTTCTGGTTAACTCCTCAAACGGAGCCAGAATAGATAGTCTTTTCAGGAAGTGTCCACTGGTGAGCGGTGAGATTGTCAGGGAGCTCATATTCGGCCCCAAATATCCCCAGAGCCCGCTTCTGCTCATTGAGAGACTGGAGCATGTAGTACGTGCTATTCTAGCGGGTCTGCACGTCCTGCTGTAGTCTCTTCATTGGCTGGTTGAGCTGCACCTGAATGTCTTCCAGGCAGGAATAGGCTAAGGTGGAATGTTTAAAATGTCCAACTATTTTCCGTCCGACCACCACTGCATTGGCTATACTTTTCTGGGCCAAAACACCCTCGTTAACAGCCAGCTGGAGGGTGTGGGCGGCACACGACAGGCTAGGGAGTCCAGCATCACTCATGGCCTTTATCATGTTTTTAGCATTGTCTCGGAGAACAACGTGAACTGCAGTTTTGGGGATGCCCCACGTCTGTAGCATGTCATCAAACGCACCTGCTATGGCTTGGCTGGTGTGGGAACCCCAAAACTGTTTTGCTTGTAGGGCAACTCTCTGCAGAATAAAATCACCATTGATCCACTGAGCGGTTAAGCTGATGAGGAGACATAGACACACTGCTTGTCCAAATATCGGTGGTAAAACTGATGGCCGAAATGTCCTGCAGCAGACTGTGGATATGCTTTTTGACGAAGTCATGGAGCTGTGGTAAAAAGGT
>JAJHUR010120720.1:0-37313 GCA_027495735.1 Lutjanus campechanus
GCACTCGGCTCTTTTTATAACTCTCGGCGGGTTCACGGAGGCTGGCTCCTGCGTGGCTGCCCACAGCATTCGGTTACCTACAGGAATTTAATGTGTGTAAGCTTACATCAGGGGCCACCGGCTGAAAGTATATGACTGAGTGCAACCTGATGTTGGGCAGCGTGTGTCACCTTTACTGGCAGCAGGGTGTCAGCGGGGGCAGTTTCGGGGAGCTGCATAAAAGAAGTTATGTCAGCTACTGAAATGCGGATTGAATTACTGTCAGTTCTGTATGTGTATTTTATCTTGATTATCAGTTGCTCGTGTCTGATTGGAGTGATAAGGAGTGCAGGTTTACAGTAGACTGTACAGCTGCATCCAGCTGACTCTGCTTGTCAAAAGTGTTAAACATGTTTATCTTTCTCTGACATGTATAAAGTTGACATAGCAAATGTGTTAGCAAACAGCTACCTAACACACACTACCATTCATTTGGAGTCGTGTTTCTGTCCACTTGATGAATGAAAGTCAGATAGTCACTCTTCTTTTAGCTCTGTTTTGGTCTCCACCAACTCCTGAGGAAAATATGAGGCTCTCCATCTGTAACCATGATGTTACCAGAACTGAAAACTGCCTGGTAGTGACGTGGATTGCAGTTATACCTGCAGGCATTTTATCTTTATTTAAACAGACAAGTCAGTTGAGAACCAGTTCTCATTTACCTTGATGACCTGGCCAAGAGGCAGCAACAGGAGGCCAGTCGATATGAGACAACATAGATATATCTAGAACAAGGAAACAACCTCATACAAAATTAAAACATCACAATATATACAATAATAGGAGGGAAATAGGGTGTAGCATCCTCCTTTTAAAAGAGAGGCTGTGTCCATCAGAGCCGGAGTAATAATCAATAGTCAGCAGATAGCAGTTGACATGCCCCCAGTTTGGAGATGCAGCAGGAGTCCTGGTGTAGGAAGGTAATCAATGTATAATATCATTTTAAGTGTACACTATATTTAGAATATTTTAAATATATATATATATATATATATATATATATATATATATATATATATATATATATATATATATGTTTTACCTTGCTGTCATAAAGCCTTTTTTGATGGGAAACCATCATCATATAATGGTTTTGCTCTCTGCAAAACAATAAGACATCTTTGCTGTTCTACTGCTGCCTTGATCAGTTAGTTTGTTTGTGTTATTGTGTGACTTTGATGAATCTGATTTAACCCTTGAAAACAACTTCAACCTACTGTATTTACCATGTTTGTGTAGGCCCACAGCTTTCCAGTCTAATGAGGTGTTATTATTCCTATTTCAGGTGCACAATAGTACAGTTTTGCCTCGAGATAAAGCAGTTTAGATTATCTGACTCAACGGTCGGCTTGTTTGTAACCTGTTTGATCATCAAAGTTATTGCGTTTCATAACTGACTGGACTAGTTGAGGCAGTACTGGAAAGTTCCCCTCTCAATTATTTTGATGAGTACAATGGTATCTTGTGTTGTTCAAATACTGATACCAGTACTGGAAATGCCTCTGATAGAGTCTAAAATGCTGGATTGGGTGTCACGTGTGTGCATGTCTATGCACTGATCTGATATCACAGTTAAACAGTCACTCCAGGATTTTGCAGGCTGTTTTGGGGATTGTTGCAGCTTAAAATGCTTGATTTGATGGCAGCTAAAAAAATACAATGCATGTTGCAATGATTTTAGGTATTTTTTGCAATGAGATTGTGGTAGTAAGTGAAAACCTCAAACGAAAGTTGCACATTTTTTGCACAGTTCATTAAAAATCAAACGTAACTCATTCCAGGGAGAACAAAACTGCAAAATGAAAGTGCACAGAGCATTGATAAATTTTGTTCTTTTCAGTACCCATGAAAAAAATAAAAACATAATTGCAAAAAATAGTGAAAAACAAAACAAAACAATGAGTCAGTTGATTTAGACACACATGTATGATGTTTGTGTGATTGGTTGAACTTGCAGAAAGCAACAACAATTGATCAAATTTGTGGAAAAACTGCAGAGAGTTTGGACAAAATTGAAGGTCGTGCAGAATTCATGGGGTTTGCGATTGCAACATCGCAACTTCCTGGAGGGACTGGTTTATTAGCCTCAAAATGTGATCCTGCTACTTCCCAGCAGTATCCCATATGCCACTTTTTTAAAACCTGAGTCAGGCCATGGTTAGTACAATAATAAAGTAGCAAAGCTCAGGTATCGGAATCAGTCTCGGGAAGGAAAAAAATGGTATCAGAACATCTCTAAAAGTATCATATTGATGAGTACACTCTAACAATAATACCCAAGTTGTAATAGAGAGTTTTAGGGTTAAACATAGTGTGGATGTAGGAGCAGGTCTGTGGCCATATGTCTCTGTTAACAGTCTAACTCTTCTGACAAGCTGAAGGCAGTGCAGGTGGTCTGAGCAGGGCTCAGGTTCTGTCCTGCTAATGTCCTCCTGCAAAGTCAGCAGACACCATGTGCCCACACACAAACACCGCTTTACCCAAACACACGCCCTAATGACCATCAATCTCCTCTTCTGAGGCACCGACAACCAGGAAAAGCACCAACCGATCCGCCCGGGTGCTGTCTTCACTGCCACCTCAACCCTCTATTTCTGCCTTTTCACCTCTTCTTTTCCAGACTCACTCGCTCCTTCATTGCAACCATTCCTTTTCTCTCACTCACTGCTCTTCTAATTTGCCCCTGTGTGTATAATGGGAATCCACTGCATGGCTCCACTGAAACACAATCCTCAGAATGGGAGTGGGAGAGCGGACAGGGTGCTCGGGGGAGGTCGCCAGGTTTATAGAAGGTCACGGTGGAGCCCACCTAACAATGTGGCCCCGGCACTGATCAAACAGATGGAGATGTGCTTTGATCGTGTGCCTCGAGGTTCTCTCTCCATCCAGTGTCCTCCAACAGGTTCTGACGTTATGTAAGCGTCACGATCCCGGCGAAACAGCTCCGCCCTCGATCCTGACCTCCTGTTCCACCTCGGTCTTGTGACTACAGGGCACGGGGATGGTGGAGGGCATCTGAGCCATGCCTGGAAGGTGACTCCTGGTGCCAGTGTTGGGTTTCAAACTCGACCTACAAAGTGAGAAGCAGAGGCCGTGGGCCGCCGCTGTCAGGACGGCGAGTGAGATATACTGTCGGGAAAAAAGGAGACAGGAGGTGAGTGAGAGTGTGGAAGCCAGTAAAAGAAGTACATCCCAACGGAAAGTCATATTCATGGGATAAAAATTCATAATTGTGAGATAAAAAGTCACAATCCTTAACTTTTAAATCAGTATGATCAATTTTATCCAACAAGATTGGATTCAAATTGGAGAAAAAAAATCAAATTCAAAATTATGAGTTTGAAAGTCAAAATTACGAGATAAAAAGTACATTTTTATCTCACTATTTTGACTTTTTATGTCATGAATATGATTTACTGTGGGGATATTTTGATTTTTTTTACTGGCAGTAATGAGCTTCCATATGAGAGTGACAGAGAGAGATCAGAAAGAGAAGAAAGAAACACCAGCTTCATAAACACCCCGCCGCTGCTATGCATGCTGGGCATGAATGTGTTTGACCAGAGAGTTTGAGTCCTCACCACTACTGACAGCCCACAAACCCAAACACTGAGGGAACGCTGCATTTTTGGGACCATGATGGTTTCTGGCACTAAATCCTGAGATTTTATTTATTTCAATTTGGTACATAACTTGTTATTAAATATTGGCTCTGAGCAAACATCTTCACCACACAAGCTTGGGTCAGGCTGCTGGAGGGATAAAGTCTTAACCATTTGCACTTGGTTGTACAGCTGACACCTTTATCACCAGCAATTACACTGTCCTCATGTGGAATAAAGTTATTTCATTATGAAACTCTTCAGAGAACATGGGCTCTGCCAGAGTCAGTTGAACACAGATGAAAACTGATATTTTTCTGTCACTCAAGATTTATTTTCTACTTTACTGTGACGCTGCCAGATCTGCTCTGTATCATAGGAGATAAAGATAGTAGATCTGAGTCCCAACAGGTAGATTCAAACAATCGAGGTGAATCCACTCCCAGCCGCCGCGCAGGAATGACTGGAATGAACTCCTCACACACATTCTTTATTGACATCCTGGGAAACTGGCAGTGGAGCAAATTATTTGAGAGAGAAAGGAAAACTTGTTGCTCTATTAGAATTCTTGTTTTAAAAAACGTTTTCAGTTGAGTTGGTGGTGTGAAAACTCAGAAATCAGTGGAGGACAAGTAAGTCGTGGTAAATACAAGACTATGCAATAGTCTGTAGTCAGGCTAACAGTAAACTGGGAACCACATCTCATGTTTTATTTGCTCTGGCAGATGAGTCTGGCCCACCTCGCATTCAGACAGATTTCCAGCTGACCTCTGGGAACCATTGATGTCTGTACAAAATCTCATAGTGATCAATAGTTCAACAGTTGAGATATTTCAGTTTGTATGGCAGGTTTTTCTTGGACTTCAGTGTTGTGCATGAGCTCGCTAAAAGAGCAGCATTCATTGAACATGCTCATATTTTTGGTGAACAGTGAGTGAATGGAACAGTTTGCTATCAATGAACTTGAACTTGAACTTGAACTTGAACGTAAGTGATGTCATCGGCACTCACATTGTCAGCTGATGAAAAAAGAGAAGTGTGATCAATATTCTGTTACTACATTGTATATTTCTTGCCTAAAATCTTACCATAAACATATGACTGTGACTGTTTTGTATTAGAAACTTGGTGACCACCATTATTTCCAGCCAAAACCAGGCACTGCCCAAGTCATAGTATGTCACCCACTAGTTCCACCCTCTTGTCGGTACTGAGCATGTTCTTGTTGAAAAAAAACAAGATGGCGATAATGCCAAACTTGAGGCTTCAAAGGGGTGGTCTATCAACCAGTGGGTGACATCATGTTGGGATGGACTGACGGACAGAAAGACAGACAGTTTGACGTTGCCATCCCTGAAACTATGCCGCTACCGTGGCTAATAAACTACTGATGTGGGACACTCACACAGCTACTGTGGCCTAGAATGACGTGCATGCATGTTCAAATTTAATATATGTACTGTATGTGCTGATGCATGCATGCAGTATTTGAACCATCCCTCACATGCTGCATGCTCGGTTGCACTGTACATAATGTGTCCACAATTTGAATCGTATTTGTACCGAACAGAAATTAATCTGAGCTTTGGTGTCCACTTGCAGACAGAACATTCTGCTCTAATGTGTCTAGACAGGGGACAGCAGTAGATGTATTAGTCACATTTATAAACAGCAAACAGAAAGACGCAGAGACATGATAGCGTGATACGGCACTGTGTTGAAGACAGATTATATGACAAGGCTATGTCTCTGTCTCTCACAGAGGAGCATTTCTGTCTCGCCCTATCCCCCTCCTCCCTTCACTCCCCCCTCTGTGTGTTTGTTGCCGGGCCTCCCCGCTAGTTACCAGTTCCAGTGGGCTAAACTTAACTCTGAGCCTACCATGAACATTTATTACCACACCCTTCCTTGTCAGTGCCGCCGCCTTCTTCTCCAACACGTGTTTGTGTGTCTGCAGCCAAAGCAGAGCAGCAGGCTCTCGCTGACTGCTGGGAGGCCTGAGGAGGACAGAAATCAGAATGGAACACGTCCATTAAATATACAACAAAAACAAAATGCTCAGAGGGAGACCGTCCAAAAATATCCTGGGACTGCACCTACTATAGGACCAGTGGCTCCGTCCAAAAATACAGTGTATTGTTACGAGAAGACAGCAGCCTGCTGTGTGTGTGCCTGCATGGATGGATTACTGCCCAAGGTGTTAGGGGCCCCGGGGCCACAGCATATGTTTGATACGACTGTTAGCATTTCTTTGCAAAAGTCAATCATATGACCACAAAGAGAGACAAAGGTACCACAGAAACACAGAAGTACTACAAAGAGACACAAAATGACTACTGAGACACAAAAGTACAACTACAACTACAGTACAAACTACAAAGAGGCATAAACAAGTGTGTAAAACATAAGTATAAACTGAATGTAAAGATTTGCAAAAACTGTCTAATTTTTTTGTAAATATACACTCATTCTGAATTTGACTGCTGCAACACTTTCCAAAAAGTTGCCACAGGAGCATGTTTAACAGTGTGATACATCACCTTTTCTTTTAACAACACTCAGTCAATGTTTGGGAACTAAGGACACTCAGTTCAAACATCAGTTGTTGAAGTTTTGAAAGTGAAATTCTTTCTCATTCTTGTTTGAGATACGTCTTTAGGTGCTCAATAGTTCGGGGTCTCTGTTGTCGTATTTTGTGCTTCATAATGCACCACACATTTTCACTGGTAGACAGGTCTGGACTGCAGGCAGGTCAGTCTAGTACCTGAACTCTTTTACAATGAAGCCACGCTGTTGGCACAAGTGAAGAATGTGTCTCCGCTTTGTCTCGCTGAAATAAGCAGGGACGTCTCTGAAAAAAAGTCATCTGGATGGCAGCATATGTCACGCCAAAACCTGTATGTATCATTCAGCATTAATGGGGCCTTCACAGGTGTAGCCATGGGCACTAACACACCCCTATACCGTGACAGATGCTGGCTTAGATCCACCTGACGATCAAACTGTTTTTCTGGAGAAAAAAGGGAAATCTGCCGCTTATAGAGAAGATAAATTACGCTTGATTAAATTTCCACAGCTTCTTGAAATATGAAACACAGTATGATTATACTTGTACCAGTGTGGTTGTGTGTGTGCACGTTTCTGTGTGAGAGAAAGGTGAGAGCAGGAGTAAAAGTGTGTTTACATATCCCAGAGTTCTTATCAACAGTGTCGACTAGAAGGGAAACTTAATCTCACCTTGACCTTGAACCTGCGAGGGACTGCCTTGTAAAAGACACAGCACACACACACACACACACACACACACACACACACACACCCTCCCACGAAGCAGATCTGGCACTTTTTATGTAAACATTTCTGCCATAAAATGTGTTTTTATTTTCGTTTTTAAGAGGAGGATCCAACACAGCCTGGATTTTCTCCTCTCTGTGGGTCTGAACCATTTCAACTTTTAGATTTTTTAACGTGATTATACTGCACTTTGCATCAAAAAAGACTGCTATGGTCTAAATGTTGAGGATCAAGATGTTCTGCTGAATCCTGTAGTTATATGACTTGATTAGAGGGAGTTTGTATGAGTTTACTTTAAGTTTAGATACATAGATAGATCCTCTTTCATGCAGGAACTGGTGTGTCTTACATTTCTGGCAGCAGCAGCAGAAGTATGTTTGCAATAAGTAGAATAAGAAAAAGACAAAAGGGAATGTGCCACCCACAGAAACTCTACCTTCACCCAGAAAACTTCCAAAAGACGTCCTCCCAAACGATCCTAGTCAGATGCCCGAACCTCTTCAGCTGACTCCCTTTGAAGCAAAGGAGCAGTGGTTCTAGCTGAGTCCAGCGACCATCCAGAGGAAACTCATTTCAGCCGCTTGTGTCCACATTTTCATTCTTTCACTACGCAAAGCTCATGGCCATAGGTTAGGGTTGGCCACTGGTAAATTGAAAGGTTTACCTTCCGGCTGAGCTCAGTTTTTCACTTTTTCTTGGGTCAGCAACTCAGCAACCTGGATGGAACAATCCACTGCAATGCATCCAGTACTTTGGTGGACCGACCAAGGCATCTCTAGAATTAACTGAGCAGTGACTTCTGGGAAGTGCAAACAAAATCCCCACAGTAATGAGTACTTAGCACCAAATTAAATGAAAATCATTTTAATTATTGCCAGGCCTTGCTTAATAGTTCCCGCTCTTTGTAAACATACTGTCCACAATGAAGGACTGGATTGGAATGGAGGCGGTCTGCAGTGTTGTGCAAAAAAGAGAGCGTTTATTGAAAGTCCCCATGTTTTTAGTGAATGGTGTACCTAAATTATGCATTTGCAACTAATGAACACGAGCATTGTTATTCCTGCAAGAAATAACAATGCTAACAGACTGTGTACAGTACTCAGCATGCCAATCCACCATGGCAACTGCAACTGGCAATTCAGACACAGCTACCAGTACTGTTGAAGCAGTTTTATGAACAACTCAGTGCAGATTCCGACAGAAAAAAATATCACAATTTCATGCAAATTGTGCCCACCAGGTTTGAGAAAACAAGTCACAATGTCAGCCACATCTGCAACGAATCAGAAATGACACATCGAGTTGAAGCATCTGATCAGTCTTGGGAAATATCTGGCAGTGAATAATGATTACAAGAAATCATTAACAAAGGTTAAGACCACAAGCCAACAGCCACAAAATTCCTGCACCCAAGTCAACTCATAGCATTTTGTAAAGGGCCAGTCTTTATTTGCTAACGAGCAGACAGACTACTAGACTACACTGCAGGAGAAAACGGAAGAAATTAACGTGAACTAGTAAATTTTGATCTGTGTGAAATACTGATGCTCAGTTTAGACTTAATTTTTCTCCTTAAATATGTTTTACTTCTTTATTAGAGATGCAAAACATGTTACATTGCTGTCAAAAGTGGGTAAGAGTCTGTCAGCAGAGTTTTAGTTAGACTGATGTAAAGATATACTGCCTGAGCTGGTGGGCGGTAACAAATCAAGTGCTGATGACAGTCATGTAGTCAACCAGGACTTACTGCTTTTCTGGGAATCTGAGCCCCTTATTAGATTGGGGAAAAAAAGTGTCTGTGCTTCCAGTCCTCGTGTTTCTCTGTCAACACCAGCTTGTCCGGTCCAACCATGAGAGCGGACGTCCGGTGGGTCGGTCAGGCCGTGGTCATCCAGGGGCTCGATTACTCGCCTCCCACCGCCGAGCAGAAGCCGTGGTACCTGGGGGCTTCTGTAATGTTATTCTCTTGTAGTGGGAGAGAAAGAAATGGTTTTCAGTACAGAGAAAGATTGAGAAAGCAGCAGCTGTGCAAACATGGACTCCAGCAGTTCTGCAGCAGATGGGGTGTGAGTGTTTGACGGTCTGTGGAGCAGAGAGAGAGGCTTTCTCTTTGCTACCTGACACTCTCTTGTCTGCTGATGTGTCGCTCCAGACTGCAGATATACTGATTTAATCTGGACTTCCTCTTGCCATCATCTGAAAACTGGTTGATGGTTGTCTGAAGAGGAAATCTCCAGGTATTGAATTTTTTTTTATCTGGAGGAGATCATAAGATGAGCTGTGAGTGTGTATAGGTGAGTGTGACCTACTGTCCATGTGTGCAGCTAATCTCACATACTATTGGACCCATCAGTCTAATATTTTTTGAGCACAATTGTGACAGGATGTTCCCAGACATCTTGTGGTTGTGGTGACTCACATTTTTTGAAAAAAAACTTGAAAAACCTATTTTATTGATTGCTTTATTTTGTGTCAACTGCTTACTCCTCATAGATGTTAACCTGCTGGTTTGTTTCAGGCCACATTTTGGCCTTTATCATGGCTCAAAACATCCATAGACAAGGTCTTGTCTTGAACCAAAGCATCTGCAGATTAATTCCATACCCAATACTATGATTCACTCAAGTTATACACTAAACAAGATGAATAAATCTAGTTAACTAGTGAACAAATGAGAGATGCAGACTTCACCAGAAAATCAACTGTGACTCACTGAATTCTGAGACAAATTTCATGGTTTGTTAAAAGCTTGTAAAATTCAACATGATACTATTTACTTGGTGGAGTTAAATTCAATTACCCCTGACGTGTTTTTCTCTTGTCTCAAACAACTGAAACACTCTTATTTTAATCCATGCTGCTACCTACACCAGCTCCTCGACTGAAGCATTCATTTAGACTTCAAGTCACTTTTTTTGACAATACATACATGTATAAACACAAACTACATTATGTAACGTAGGTGAAGCAGGGGGTGCACCAGAGCCAGAGAGCAGCTCACTCTGCACTGGTTTAATCCCACGTGATTGTTTATTTGTGGGTAAACTGTACATTTACTGCCACTATACAACTTCACTTCTAAACTTTAATCCCTCAGCTCTGATTATAGCCACTGGCACTATTTTTGCTTTTCTTTCTCTTGTGCAACTACACTCACTGTGCACACACACACATTGATGTGCTTATGCCACAGTCATATGCATTGTGTTGATGGAAAAACAGATCAGGAATATTCATATATATGTCAAAGGAAAACTGCACACTGCACAGAAAATTTGGCAGTTCATTTGCTGCTGGACGCTTTGAAATGCACAGACAAGACGTATCAATTATAGAGAGACGTTTCAGTACGAACAAGGCTGTCATGTCAGCATGATAGTGATGTGACTTTTGCAGTCTAGATAAGGTATAACAGAAATGTAGATTTTTGTATCTATCTGTTATACATGTTCAAAATAAATAAAGTGTTTTAAATATGTAACAATGCATAGTACAGGTTAAAAATGATAAATTTGGACTTATCGTCCTGTTTAGTGTTTCCTTATCAAGTCTATACAGTTAAGGAGCTTTTACACAGCCATGTGGTAACTGCCTACCTGCATTCCCCCATAAAGCAGCTTCTACCGCTGCGGTCCAAAGCTGGATAACAGGCAGGTCCTTTGGTGAGTGTTATTGCGTTGGTACAATCCACTCCATAGTCTACAAGACATATACTAGCTTGCAAATCCCTGTATATGAACATGCAATTAAGTGAGTGGGGTGGTGGTGTGAAAATGTCCTTACATGAACCCAGGACTCTTGGCTTACAATACCATTACACTATTCTATGCATCTTAAAGAAAACTAAGACTATACAATGCAAAAATGCCTTCTAGAGACCTGCACTCTGCTGAATGTGCTCTTCCTGTTTTTTTCATGTATCTGAGGTCCTCTGCAGTCTTTCATTCCAGAAGAGAAAGGTTGTTCATACCATCTGACCCCAGTTGGATCTAATCATGAAAATATGGAGCAAAGTTAAGGAGAAAGGAAAAGGAAAAGTAAGTAAAAGCGCACATTGCACTCTGGTTCATGAAAATGATCTCTAATGTTTCTTTATTGATCAAGACGACTCCAGGTGCAGGAGAAAAAAACCCTGAGGCTTCCTCCAGCATCTTTTTCCTCCTTCTGATTGCCAGAATAACTGTGACCACCACAGTGCACATTTTTCCTTTAATAATTTCCATGCGTCTCGCAGGGATTGAGAAAATTGCTGTCATAAGTGGTACACAGACATATGCTGTTCCCTGCATGTTAAAGTAAACACAGAGGAAACTCACCCTCTTCTTTGTTTACCCTGCTCTCCCAGTCGCCAAACAAATACAGCAAATTGGTCTTAATCAAAACATTGTGAAAGTGCAAATGATTTTTGAAGGCAGCCTGCTTGTCTGACTCAAGCAGTGAACCCATCTGAAACATGTGACAGTCAGTAATGTATAGCATCTCCGTGTCCTCTAATTCTCCAAACCCGCACAAACTCTTTCTGTGTTTCCCCTCTTTCTCTCTCTGCCTCTCATCTGCGCAGCCTCTCATTTCCCTCCCGGCCATGGCCATTAATTAGCACTCGCTTATAGGAAACAGATGACTTTTAATAAATTAGGGTCATGTTTTGAATTGCTTTAATACTTCCATCCCAGTTCCTAAGCAGCAACATGAAAGCATTCCTCTGCCAGTTCAACCCAACAGCCAGAATTCACAGAGATTTCAGAGTGGCAGGACAGCTGGGGAAACACACGTGCAGACACTTTTACTTAGGTCACTTTTGGGAACATTGCATAGACCTACATTTTTTTCCTAAAGACTTAAGGCTGATGTGTGGTTGTGTGTTGGCTCTACACAGAGGCTTTGCTGTAGCCTTCACAGGTGCTCTGCAGCGCTGTGAGCAGAAAACCTGGCCGTTAGTGTGTCTGCGTCACTCTGCAATAATATCGCCAAAAACTTGGTGGCGTTTCCATGCCACTGTGTTGAGTTTCTTTGTGAACTTCAAACAATGGCAACTTAAACTGAGCGGATCATGTCAGAGTTGAAGTCTGCAGAACAATTGCTTTTACTGTAACTACGAGGAAGTGGACCGATCAAAGTTGTTGTGGTCTGCACATTTCTGGGGAAGTGCACTTCAGGCTACAGCATAAGCTACTGTATGTGGAGCGTATGCACTGTAACGTTAGCTTGCTAGTTCCTTGGTTTAGGTTGACAAATTACCGCAGTAGACCTCAGTTTAGTTGTCCTGATAGATCCATAAATCTGCCTCCAGACTGTCTTCACCATGCTCTTTTTAACAGACGATGTTAATGTTTATATTTTAGAGCCCGAACAAATGACCGAGACTGCTTTGTGACTGAAAGCAAATGTACCAACCACAGGATTTTATGAAAGAAGATATGTGACTTTAGCTGATTTCAAAACCTGCACTACTAAATAAAGTGTGAAATCTGTTCAGGAAGTGATCGTATAATTGATCTGATTAAGTCATGTATGTCTTTATGCAAATCATGTAGTAACAATGGTTACACATGTGCACATAAGCGCTCTGATTGACAGATCAAAAGCTGTTTAAACTGCTGTGCTTGTATCCAACTATATGTACTTTCTGAGATTAAAAAAGTGTGTGACAGCGATCCCGCAGTAATAAGCCCTTAATCATTACCATACAAGACGCCTCCTGTCTCCTCCTGTCTCTATGTCCTCTATCTTTTTATCATAAAAGCGGAGTGATACATGTTGTTAAAAGTCCCAGTGTTGTTGTACTCTATATCAGCGCTCATGTACTGTCTCTCATCCAATCAAATTACTTGGGCGGAACTAACTGCTGTATAAATGCTGTTATTAGAGGGCGTGTATGCTTCGTTCTGCACAGTGAAATGATTTGATAGAAAGAAAAATAGTTCCTATGTGAAAATGCTCACAACAGAGTTACTGGGTCATGATTTCTGTAAAGACAGATTGATGTTGAGTTTTTCAAGTCACAACGCAGCTTGTAACACTGATCAACACTGGTGTGTCTTGTACACTGACTTTAAAATGAGCAGACTTTTAGATGGGAGAGGGTTATTAGGGACAGAAACAATCTTTTGGACATATACAACAATGTGGTCCGTACTAGTTTAATGGATTTTTCTCAAACGTCTTTCTTTGCCTTGCTTTGGAGGTCTTTGTACTTTACTGGTTTTTCTCAACAAAACCCGAAAATTTATGGACCTAAATGGTGCTAACCCTAACCTAACTATAACCTTAACCACTGACCCATAAATCTAAATTTTCCCAACACAATTTTTGTCCCCAGTTGCACAAGTTGTCCCTAATTAACTGGTCTTTAGTTTGAAATGTGTCCCTGGAGGTAGCCTGAGTCAGGCCCTAACACACACACACAGGTCCAGAGTTATCGTGGCCACCTCGGCCCACCGTCTTTTTCTTTTTCCCAGGCGCGGTCTCTTGTTTTGGTAGCCAGGCGGGCCGATTCATTACACTCCAGCCGACATTTACCACAATCAGTGCGTCTATCTGGGGCAGCTCCTCATAACTGTTTCAGCACTCAAGATTAAGCCCAGGCCCGGTCGCCGTATCTTACCTTACCCCAGATTTCCCCCTGGAGTCAACTCCTTCCAGACATTCTGTGGTTTCATCTCAAGTTCTCCACTTCAGGGAGATTTTCCTGATTAGTGTCACAGAGCTCAGTGAATGAAATGCCAGAGACCCCCACCTCCTCCTTCTCCATAGTGCCAGGCCTTCAGACCAAAATCCTTACAGCCCTCCATCATTTACATCTATAGGATTTGTCATGCATGGCTTGCCCAGCTCTGGTCCTAACCAGGAGCAAAACAACTGCACCTCTAATCCTCCTTGAACAAGTCTCTCCCAATGTCACACTGTGTTTTTAAACTTTCATTAAATTGGAGCTGTGTGGCCTCCCGTGAGTCTTTTTTTCCCCCCCTCTCCTGGCAAATTCAGAGGCACAAGCGTGAAACTCTGTGTAACATCTGAGCTGGACGATGGCCCAATCACCACTGAAGGATTTATGTGCATACATGTTCCCTTCACTGCTAAACAAAGCCAAACAAACACAAACCAGTTCTCGTAAGGCGCTGACCTCCAAACCACTGTTGTGTATTTTTAATGCATCTCATAAATCTCCGTATTCACTCCACCTCTCCCACCTTCTTCTGGACATCAGCTGCAAATCTATTACTGCAACAGCTGAGTCATTACCCCATTTATTTTAATTTGTAATCTCCTTAATTTTAGCAGGTCAGATTGTTGTATTTATGTCCAACTCTCTTTTTGGCTGCTCACAGCGTAACTAATCTGGGTATGACTGCTGTTCTGCTTCTGCACTCTGTCGCTTTCTCTGCTTTTGCATTTTTTCAGGAAGAAAAATGGCTTTCATTTCAGAGGAGAGAAACAGAGCACCGGGGGAGCTCTGTGAGTCTTTACTGCGCTCGGTCACTAACAACACCGACTGAAACGGTTTTCTTCTCCTAATGAGACAGATAATTTCTTGGCTCGTGCTGAATATGGGTACTCTGTCTTACTGGCCACCTTTGGCTTCATGCTTTTGGCATTTAATAATACCACAAACCATGGGAATTAGCTTTAACTGCATAAGCCATTGACATTTGACTTGGTTTACAAAGCATTATAGAAGTTCCTCTGTTTCTTTACTTCTCTGTTCTTTGTGAATTGACAGTCTCTCTTCAGAAAGGAGCTTCCACATGTTCCTGATTGAAGTAATTGAAGAGAAAGCAGTGTATTTAACACTACTTAAAGGTTTATATTACTTATTTGCCTCCTCTTGTGTTCTTGTGGTTACAGAAAACTCACAGGTTAGATCCAAACAAGAAACTTTATGATTGTAAAAATTCATCTTTATGCAGATGATATTGTTCTATACTGTGTAGCTGTTTATGTTCAATTAGCCATTAAGGAACTACCACTCTCCTTTAATGCCTGTATTAATCTTACATTAGTACTTAATGCACATAAAACACAATTCATGCTACTCTCCAGATGCTGACATACAGATAATAATAATATTAATATCTCCACTCTGACTGGAAACTTCTTTTAATTTAATGGCCACCATGGGCCACCAAATTAAATCTCATATTAATCCACTGATCAATAAAACTGTGACAAAAACAGGCTTGTTGCATTGGGAAAGGTCCAGTTGATCAAATCCAGTAAAATTGACAGACGTGTGCCTTTCCTATGTAAAGTTACATTATCTTTTTGAGCCAGAATGTTCATAGATCATAGCTTGAACTTAGTTAGCCCAAGCTGTGCAAACTGCATGTTTGCTTTAAAGAAGAATTAAAAAAAACAACTATTTTACTCATAAGAAGGATATAAATTGAGCTCAGGTTTTTTCACTCTACCCTCCGTGTTGGTGGGAGCTGGCAGCTCCTCATTCTTTTCTCCATAGCTGTAATAAGAGGTATTTCTGTGTGAACGGAGCACATTCCTGCAGCCTCCTGCTCCCCGCTGCTGCAGAGCAGAGGAACTTTAACTGCACTGCATGACTTTTTACAAAGGAGGAACACACACTTTCAGTCGTTAACTTCCCCTTTTATTGCCCTGAAGTAGCCAGGAGAGAAAGGTGCCATATGCATCCTCTTTCATTGTCCGTGTCCGCTTAGAATTTTACACATATGGTGAAGTGGTTCAGAGGATTCAGAGCTGAACTGTAGAGCTGAGAATTTGAGACATTTTTTATTATAAGTGGAGGAATGATTCCACAGATACCTACTGAATCTAATCAGATTATTTCTACACTCTGTCACTGAGGAAAGGGAAATTATGGGTGAAGCATGATGAGGTGCACAAGGCACAATTGGAGGAATGGGAACTGATCGCATAACCCCGACCCACCCTCACAGCGCCTGTTGGCAGCCCCACACGCCCCTCACTAAACAAATATACAACCCGGCCTGGTCCTGTTTAGCTTCCTCTCCTCCCCTGCAGCCTCCTCCCTCTCTGATGCCCTTGACTTTGTCTTCGATGCTAATTCTCTGAGGTTAGGACAATAAACACGCCACTGATGGGCCCGAACCCAGCGGAGGCCGCACTTACTGTCTGCGCAAGCTGCTCTGTGGGAGAAAGAACAGAGGATCGACAGGAAAGAAGGTCAGGGAGACAGAGAGAAAGAAAAGGGAGATGAGGCAGAAAAAATGTGGAATATGCATGTGTGAGTGATTGAAAATCAGAAAATGCAGGTAGGACAGTTGCAGAGGAATGTGGTGCATGACTGTGTATGATCATATTTCTGAGACTTTCTTTTGCACTGGAACAGTTTTTTCAATCAACTGACTCTTTGAAACAACGATTGTTTTCATCATATTACCTTGAATGCAGCCCAAGTCATCTCCAGCATTTATTATCAGTCAAACAACTGCAGCAGATTTGGACAGGTTGAATTTATATTGATCTTTTCAAGCTGAATCCTGTTTCAGCCTGGAATTCTTACACCTAAAACTGCTTTTATGCCTCATAACCCGCAATGTCCACCATGCACGGCTGCACCGCATTATGGCCTTGCCGCGGCAGTTGGAGCGATCCACGGCCATTCTAGACAATGCTTGCAATTCCACCAGAAGCGTCACAACGCGTCCCAGAAGCGGCTCTTCGCTCTGCTTCAAATACACACTGAGTCTATTTTTGACAGAGGACGTGTCAATTAGCACAGAGCAGATTGAATGGGCAGGAAGTCAGACACAGAAAAGGCAGAGAGAATCCAGGTAGTTTTCAAAATAAAAGACCCCGGCCTGTGCAGACTCGCAGTCATAAAGAGAGACAGAAAAGAAACTATTTAACCACGTAGTCTGATTATCAATGGTAGAAGCACAAGAAGCAAGGAAAGAGGTCCTAATCAACAAAATCTGAGCAAGTAAACATAATCAGGTGGGCAATACACTCCGCTGCTGAAACACTTCTGAGATGCTGCTGGTGGGCACTGCAGCCTGGCGGAGGATGGGTCAGAACCGTGGTGCAGACGTGCTGCAACTGGTGGAATTTCTGGGTAAGTATCTTTTAACCTCTTTCACTCCAACTTTCTGTTTTCCACAAGTAAATCACTCTATTCAAAGATACAGATAAAAAAAACAAAGTGCTTTGAAGCAAATTACTGCATTTCAGAATCATTATTGTCACATATACTTCGTACGTCTCTGAAACTCAAATTTTTTGGGTATTGAAATCCTTCCTATTTTTGAGGTTTCAAGATCAGCAAGTGTACTGTAAAGAGACTTCACTTCACCCATTTTCTTTCAAATATCTTCAGGTAAGAGGTCACAAGACCCAACTTAACTTTGAAGCATTATTTAGCTAATTTAAACAGCCTCTGAAAGACAGTAATGTTAGCCGAGGACATCGGCGTCCTAGAGGAGTTCATTAATATTTTAGATTCAAATGTGTATATGGTCTCCAGCTTATTTTTGGATGCACACAGTATAGCTCATGCTTTTAAGGCTTTGTGAGCCTTCAGAGAGCTCAGGCATGTTGCCTCTTTCTCTCCGTCTGTCTTTCTCTCTGTCTCTGAGACATCTGGCTGCAAGCATCTTTAGGATTCCATCAATACCACAGCGAGGGGGGAAACCCCACAGCTGAAAAAAGCAGCCTCAGCAGTCTGAGCGAGAGCCAACTCACTTCGACTCCAACAAGCTCTCAGTCATCTCACAGAGTCTCTGAGCTGCAGATCTGATCCTGCCAGGAGGACGGAGCCAGAGGAATGAGGTGCACAGAGGGAGCTCGTTCTGTCCTATAAAAACCAGGGGGTCATCGGTGTGTGTGTGTGTGTGTGTGTGTGTGTGTGTGTGTGTGTGTGTGTGTGTGTGTGAGTGTGTGTTTGAATGGCATCAAGGCAGTTCCAGCTGTTGTGCTTCATCTGAGCAATTAGCTGTAATCAACTCTCTGAGCTCTCTGGGTGTTCTGAGACACTTTCACACGCTGGCACTGCACCGGATATCCCTCATCACTACATCCCAATCACACACACACACACACACACACACACACACACACACACACACACACACACACACACACACACACACACCACTGAGTTCTACCTGGGAACCAGTGTGAAACTGCTTGTAAAAGTGGAGAATGTACAAGAACATGAGTATTTGTGTGTGTGTGCATGTGTGTGTGCGTGCGTGTGCATGTGCGTGTGTGTGTGGTTGTTTGTGGCCAGGTCTCTGTGGGCCCCTCCAGCCCGTGGCTCTCGCTCTGTTCAGGCTTCAGCATGTGTTGCACACATGTTCCCATCAGCCCTGTGAATCAGTCTTTGTACAGCAGCAGCAGCAGCATCCCTCACGGAGTTACTGTAGATCCTCTGTTACAAACACCGACCAGGTCCGCCTCTCCACCTGAGTGAAAACACCTTCACCCCAACATGCTGCACAAAGTGGGTGCGTGTGCCCATGGGGACCTATGTACATATACAGTGTAGAGAAATTCCCACATGTACAACCCAAAAAAATTGTGTAAATCATAAATATAAACAGAATGCAATGATTTGTTCATCCTTCTCCATCTATATTCAATTGGATACAATACAAGGATAAGATATTTAATGTTCAAACTTTGTTGTTTTTTGTAAATTCTGACATAGATGTCTGCAAGACACTTCACAAAAAGTTGGGACAGGAGTGACAAAATACTGTGAAAGTTGTCAAATGCTTCAAAAACAGCTGACCACAGGTGTCAGTATTATGATTGGGAATTACAGCGGCATCCTCGATAGGCTCAGTCATTCACAAGCATGGGTAGAGTGAGGTTCAACACTTTGAACATCTGAATACCCATATAATTGTATAAAGGATAGTATATGGGCTCAGGAAGACTTTGTCATGGATATTGTGTCCTCCTGGCTAAAGAAGAAAAGGACCATCCAGATTGTTACCAGTGCTAACTTCAAAAGCCAGCATCTGTGATGGTATGGGGGTATGTTAGTGCCCAAGGCATCATGGGTAACTGCTACATCTGTGAAGGCCCCATGAATGCTGAACGGTACATACAGGTTTTGGAGCATCACATGCTGCCATCCAGGTGACGTCTTTTTCAGAGACGTCCTGCTTATTTTCAGCGAGACGATGCCAAGACACATTGCGCACGTGTTCCAACAGCATGACTTCATAATAAAAGAGCTCAGGTACTAGACTGACAAAATGTGTGGTGCATTATGAAGCACAAAGTACGACAACAGAGACCAAACAGGACTGTTGAATACCTGAAGTCATAAATCAAGCAAGAATGAGGAAGAATTTCACTTTAGTTTGTGTCCTCAGTTCCCAAATGCTGACTGAGTGTTGCAAGAAAAACTGATGTATCACAGTGCTAAACATGCTCCTGTCGCAACTTTTTTGGTTGCAGTGATAAATTCAGAATGAGTGTATATTTACAATTCAATAAAGTTCTGTATTCAGCTGAATATAGTTTGAAAAGCTTTTTGCAAATCACACATAGAGAACAGAGGTTATCTCCTTACCCCCCCACCCCCCTTCTACTGTGACTGATCCCTGTTACCAGGGGGGCGGATTATGGGTTAGTCCTGCGACTCTGGCTGTGCCACTTCTCATCCCCGCAGTGTGTGGGCCGAGTTGGCCTGCAGAGGCACCGCAGGCAGGGACGACTCCTGCACTGGGCAACAGCTGCTGAACAAAATGGAGCTGAAAAATTCCACTCCCAGTTCCCATAATCAGGACTGAGATGTGATTTACATATTGTGAGAAAGGAAAAAAAAATATGCACCTTGCTGCAGGGTGCATGTGACTGCCTTTAGCTTAACCATGAAACTAGAATTAACCCATAATTCATGCTTCAAGAACAGGCTTGAGTGCGTGATGAAATACATGAAAGTTACGTGATTAGGATACAAAAAAGGCAACTGTATTCAATTAAAGTTAGGCTACAGAAACAGTAAAAATTGGGATTATAAGCAGCATTTAGTGAGTTGTTGTCATGTTTTGAAGGATAATGTGCAATGCTCATAATGCACGGTGCAAAGTGGCACACATTTCAGTGGCATTTAAAATACAATTTGCCAATTGTAGAGTGATTAACAGCTTCAGATGTCTCATAATAAATTCGACAAAAAAGTCTCATAAATGTATGGTTACGAAAGGTTTTTTGACTTTTTGCATGCCTGTGTTTGCTTTGCGCCCCAAACAGACTAAATCCGCTCCTGATGAGCAAGCATAGAGTTGGATAAACATGGTCTCAATACTCCCGCTGTCATGTAGTGACAGTATTACAATCTTTTATCAGAGTGGAACTGACAGTACTGGTCAGCTGTTGTCCTCCTCCAGCACCTCCTTAACCTGAGCTCCTCATCTCACAGCTGACTCATCCTAAACCCACTCACACACGCAGATACTGAATCCCACAGATAGAAACACACACACACGCACACACACACACACACGTTAATACTGCATTCATGTGAACACACACACACACACTAGAGTAACCCTTGTCCAGAGTGAAGCTCAGCACATTCCTGCAGGGCATGTTGACACCCTGGCAGGATCTATGAGGAGGTTCTGGCATTACGAGCATTTTGTTATTCCAACGTTTGTGCTCCTGTGAGGAGAAACTCCCCCCTCGATCTCAGAGCCACAGACCAAATAAGACTACAGCCAAGTATTTCAGTCGCACCACATGACACATTATTCTGGAGCAGAACATTAATGGACGTATAGTATTACTTTTCTGGCTCCGTCAATGTATTTTCATATATTTATGCCTTAAGGTTTGACTGCTGACAAATCTCTGCAGTGTGCAGACTACTGAAGGTGTGGAATTCCCAGCATGCATTGAGCAAAAGGTATGACAGCCTGGACAGCCACAAAAACTAGCACATTCACACTTAGATTCACACTGGCTTAATACATTTTTAAAATCAAATATCATGAAATTACAGTTTATGTAGCTGGAATAGTTTGTCTTTTCTGCATGACTCAGGACTCAAACTCACAACATCAGACACTAAGAGCAAGTCATGATCATGCTGAGCTACCTGTCAGGTAAGAAAACATGGATGGTTTCACACTCTGACTGAGGGAATCACTAGGATTGATGCACACAGGTGCTCCGAATCTGTTGATTGCAGCTGCAAAACACAGTCCTTCCTCTCCTCTCGTTGTCTGTCTGTTTTTATCACCTCAACCCTTCAGGTTTCATTCACAATTCAAAGCTCCCTTTATCTCACAAACACGCATGCAAAAAGAACCTGGGAAACTACCATGGTTCTTATTATGTGTTTGTTTATTTTTGCAGATTGCAATTCAGAAGGTGTACAAAGTGTGATGAAAGTGCATTAAATAATGAGTCACAAATCATTCAGATAATGTAGTGAGACACAGAAACACTGTCTCACTAGCTGGCTTTTACTAAGCTCCCTCCCACTGCTTTTTATTCTAGTTTGGACATCAGCCTTCAAAAGGCAACAAAATACAATAAGATATATCTAACAACAAATAGTTATTAGTAGAATATTGATAGAATGATAAAGACCAAAGTGGCAATGACAGATTGTGCAACAGGTGCTTCATCCCAGCACTCTGCAGCCCCCTGCCTGCATGGGGGGAAAAAATGTTGGGAGGACACAGGCCCTTCCAAGTGTTGGTAGTAATAATTTTTAAAGTTGTTTTGGTTGGAAATGATTTGTCCCAATTTTCAAGAACAGGTGATTCACTTACAAGCCAAGCCAATACTACTGGCATAAATTTGTTAAATAAAGGTCACTGTTATCTTTGTTTTCTAGATCAGTGCTTCTCAATCCTGGTCTTCAGGCCCCCCCTGCCCTGCATGTTTTAGATGTCTTCCTGCTCCAACACACCTGATCCAAATGATCAGCTCGTCATCACGCCTCTGCAGAAGCCTGATAATGACCTGATCATTTGGATCAGGTGTGTTGGAGCAGGAAGACATCTAAAACATGCAAGGCAAGGTCCCTGAAGACCAGGATTGAGAAGCACTGTTCTAGATAATAACATACCTGGTTTTGAACTCATGACCACAAGAGTGAAAAATGTGTGTTTTCCACTAAGCCACCTGACATGTAATGAAGTGTCAACAGGAGAGTCCTTCACTTCCGTCCAGACTGATGTATCTCGATCATGAACTTTGGTACGTTTTCATTTATCCAATTAAAATCTCAAGGTATCTAACAAATTATCTAAACTGACTCGAAGGAGCAGTAGTCAGAATACTTTATTGATCCCCGAGGGGAAATTGCCTTTCAGTTACATGCTGTCAGACAGGAGCGGGAGAAACTGTGGGTCAGCCACCGAGCAGCACCCCGTTTAGTCTGACACGATAATGGCAGCACCCATGGAAGACCACTTTATAAATACATCATGGGGGATTGCATTGGATTGTGTATGTGTGGTGTGTTAAAACAAACAAACAAAAAGACAAAAAAAAAAAACGCAAAACTCAAGTACAAACTAAACTTCCCTTTGTCGTGTTGCGTCCGTTTCGCGTCGCGAATTTCCAAATTTGCACTGCTCTCCGATTTCAAAGCAGCTGACCTTCAAAGGAACCGAGAACAGGTAAGTCCATGTGGGGTCGAGCTGGCTGGCTTGGTACAAGCCAGCTAGTGAGACACTGTTTTTGTGTCTCGCTACATTATCTGAATGATTTTTGACTTATTATTTAATAAAAATGACAGGTGTCAGTTGTAACAGCTCTTTCGTAAGTGTTTACACAAATTTTAATGTTGAAAATGATGCAACTTGAACAGCAGTCACTGATCTCCTCATAGTAAATATTTACATGACCATTAAATCATATATAGATGCAAGCAGCACTTTACGGTTTCCTAGAACAACACACAGTTTTCGAGAAGAAGAGAGCTTGAAGAGAAATTTAAATCACTTGTTGGCCAAATGGCATCAAATTTGTCATGGTCATTCAGACTTCACAACGGCGACTTCACATCTACACATCCACCAAATCTGGTTGCAATAGCAGAAAGTGTTCAGGACATAGAAGTAAAAATAAGGCCTGCTGATAGCGTCTGAGGAAGCTTTTAGGGCCAGTTATCGCCAAACCTTACAGAATATCAAACTAAGAAAAAATATTTTGTATCTGGCATGGTCCAAAGAAGCTCTGTACCAAACTTGGTTGGAATATATTGTCATTCTAATCATTCAAATCAGATTGTTGCAGCATCTGAGCAAACTTAACTTTTAAGCTTATTACTGCCACTCCAGAAAAAGAAAAATGGATTAGTATCACGTTATAAGGAGAAAAGTTTATTGTTATAACAACTTATTTTCATGTTACTACAACATACAAACTTGTCAGGATATGACAAGAAACTTTTCTTTCTTCTTTTCTTTTCTTGTTTTCTTTTTCTGGCAATGCACTGTCGAACAATGCAATGTGTGTATCTCTATTAAAAAAATGACTTTTTTTGCAGGTTTGAAGCAGATCTGCAGTTTCACAATCTTCCATAAACATCTCAGCTTTTAAACTTTAATGCCATGTTTTCAACAACCCAGTTTGACTCCTTTACAGCCACTGTTTCACTAAGTTTCCCGCTCTGTGATGAACCTGACTAATTAGTGGCAGCTTGTTGTGACCCGGGTCTATAAATAGGCTCCCTTGAGCCTCGGGCCTCCTCTTAGTCAGGCCCACTACGTGGTCCTAGAACGTCTTTAGCAACATGGGGCACAGAACGGCTAATGTCAAACACATGTGGAGGAGAGGAAGAGGGTTTACAGCGAAGGCAAGCAAAGATGCTTCATCTTTTAAGTGATAATTACTTGATTCCTCCTCTGCTTCGCTCAGCATTCGCCTTTCATCTCAGCCTGCACGACAAGCATAAAATTACAGGAGAGAGTAATGAGTTTAAAAGCACCATATTTACTGTTACATGTGTAATTAGGGAATCTTTCCCCCCCTCCCTTCTTCCTCCTTCTCTCTTTATATCATCTATTATCTGACACTCGTTTCTCTGCCGTTTGTTTGCTCTGTGTGTGTGTTTGTGTGTGCAGCGGACATGCCTCTTGACACATTTGCTCCTGCCGATGGCATGACTCAGATGCCAGTGGAACAGGGTGCGTCTCCCGCTGCCAACTGCACATATTTTCGAAGTCAAGATTTGCAAGTGTCTTTCAGAGAGCCCCCTCGCTTGCAAATAGAACAAGAGTCTGTGGGAAGGGAACTGAACTCCACTTATGAGCTATTAACACCACTGAATGGAGTATTGTACTTTATGAGTGTCCTCTTTAATAAATATCTCAAATGTCAGAGTGTAGTTCTGACCCATATGTCTCCTTTAAGTCTGGGTTGCACCAACAAGGATTCATTTTTTAACTATGTATGTTAAATTATGTTGCACCAAACTTAGAAGCTCTCTTGAAATTAGGAAACATTTAAATCTGTCTTGAAATGTTACATTTTTAAAATGAAAAAAGATTGAATTTAATTTTGTTACGCCCAAATTTTATACTCCAGTTTAAAATGAGATCCACTATTAAATTTAAACTTGGACTATTAAACTTGAGTCTTCTATTATTTGGCCATAATGCTCCATTTATTCAGGCAAAAAGTTTTTCTCAAAACAAGAGAAATTAGAGTGTCCAGCAAGAAATCATGAGTTCACTGAGGAGGCTAACTTACCTAACCTACCTACAAAAAGTAATGTTTTGTTCACTTTTTATCTTTTAGCGAACAATGTCAGGTTTTGTTAATTTTTTTTAGCTAGCTAGCAAAGAAACAATGTAACATTTTATTATCTTTTTAGCTAGCTAACAACCAACGTAAAAAATTTTAAAATACAGTTTATATAATATCATCGTTTATACTTATTAGGTCATGACAGCACACAAATTTATTATTTATTTATTTTAATTTAGGTTAGCAAGCATTGGTTTACATCAGTAAACTTGGATTTATTTAATAGAGATTAATTTTTAATTGTGCAACAGAGCTCTGCTTAATTTCAGTCTAAATGTAGTGAAAAAGGATTTTTCAATTTGATTTTTTGATTAGTGCAGAAAAGAAGCTCTGTGACTTTTATGATAGTTTATGGTACATTTTTGTCAGCAAGATCATCTTTAATTTTATGATTTTTGATGCCACATGACGTTAATGTCCCTGGCAGCGTAATCTAATTTAGCAACCGCCTTTTTATAGGACACATAAAAGCTTCAAAATTCCAGAGTTGGGTATTTACTGATGTATAATGTTGTAAAACAAAATATGAAAATCTCTTAAACGCACCATTGGTAAATTCTGCTGCTCAGGGTCTCTCTCACATGACATCGTGAAGTGGTGTGGGATCATGGGAGTTGTTGTCTTCACTTTTAAACGGTCACCATCACAGATGAAAACCTATGTGGCATGAAGCAGAAATCATTTCCGTATCATATTAGTTCTAGTCACGTTATGACTTATGTCTTCAATCTCTAATGTATCCGACATATGACACGTTTTCCCGGAAGTTTTAGCAACCAGCACCTCGCAGGAAACGCACTGTTATGTTGAATAAATTAGAGTTCTCGGGTTTGAACATTGGGGATCATGTAAATACACAACTGTACGAAATACATAACATAATTCTATTGTTTTTAGACATTTTAATCTGGAAATGTTAGTTATCATAGCCTTAAGCTTGTGTTAGCAACAGATTATTTCAGGCATCTAACCAAAAATCCAACCAAAAAAAACATCGAGTTCTAGACGAGGGAACCGGAGGTGCAAAATGCAAACTCATATCCGGGTTTTAGGAGTCATTCCTGCAGAACTGTTGAGTTCACGTTGAAATGTTCTGAATTTGAAAAACTTTAGAAGCCGTTCAGCGCTGCAGGGCTCAGTCTCTGGCCTTGTTTGCCTCTTCCCCCTGTCCTGCCCACCTCTCTCCATCCCCTGACCACTTCCTGCTGCCTTTGAAGCCGGCGCCCCTCTTTGCTGCTGCCAGACAGGATACCCCACATCCTGTGAGAGACAGGAAGGAGGCCTGCTCCGAGCCCCAGACACGAAATCTGCACTCCAGCAGCCTCCAGCAACAACTTCACTCTGCTCAGACAACAAAAATGCTCCTCTGCTGCAAGAACAGAAACAACGGCGAAAACATTCTTATCAAACTGAGGCAAAAATGCTTCATCCTGAGAAATGTTGAAACGAAAAACAGACCAGAATGAGTTCTTGGAGGTGCACTTCAAATCTGTGAGGATCTCAACAGCTGACACCAATTTGCCTGAGCCTCTTTTGGACGGGCTCACCCATGCTTCAGTGAACACAGGCCAGACCTCCATCTGATGCAGAGCTCGCAGTGGTTTTGGTCGCTGCACTGATAAACCGCATGCAGATCAGGAATTTGGTTAAAAGTATTTTTCAGAGCTTTCTTCGGCTCATATAAATGCACAGTCAGGGTCTGTCAGAGGATCAGCTGAGATGAGCAGCGTCTGGATGTCAAAACGGACTAATGGTGACTGACAGAGCTCCATCTGTCCAGCCGCTAGACAGTGTCTGCGAGGAGAAACTTTACATAGAAAAATAATAGATTAACCTATAAAGGGATAGATCACGTTATTTAAAGAGGGGTTGTATGATGTACTTATCCATAGTCAGTGTATTACCTGCAGGAGATGGAGGTCGACATGCCTCCAGTTTGGATAAGCAGCAGGTCAGCAGCAAAATGTATTTTAGACACCTGAAAAAATCAATATCAGTTTAAGTGTATGCTATATTTAGACCACTTTACCTTGCTGTCAGATAGCTTTTTCTAATGGGAAACCTCTGTTATACAAGCCAAACATCACTCTGTCCAAACCAACCAGACTCCTTTGGCAAAAGCAGTAATTTTACCTCACAGAACACAGGAGTTGCTGGTCTACTGCAGATTAAACCAAACTCCATTCTGAAAGCAGGTGTTTTATGGTAGGGCCATATTTTTTCACAGTAAAAACTTTAGCTACATCATCACTCAGGCTCTTGTCTGATTTGCTTCGATCTACAGGCACAATCGGCACACATGCCATTTATTCAACATTATGTGGCTTGCTGTGTTTTTCCAAAATTAGTGCTTACATACAGGTTTTTTAAACACGGGTGAAAATAAGTGATTGATCAACTTCCCATTGCCAGTAGATGAGTTTGCCCTGTTTTTTTTTCCAATGATGTGCGCTGGAAAATTGAGACAGAACTCATATATGACGAGGAGAGCAGAGAGGAAGTGTGTGTCTGTGTTCAGCTCTCAGTACTTTTGTAGCTTCTAACTGAATCTCTGTGATTTGAAGTTTAGTTTGTCTCCTGCATCACTTTTTTGTACTTTCAGGTATCTGATTTATTTTACTGTTTCATGTTCACTTTCAGCTCTAAAGGAGTTTGCGTCAAGTTACTGCTGATGAAAACCCAACTTTTATTGTGAAGAATTTAAAGGAGATAAAATGTTTATCCAGCGCTCAGCTGCTCGACTCAAGACAAGTGCATTTCAGTCAAATGCACACGTTCAAGCAGGTGCAAACTCTTTTGTGCTGATGCGGAGTTGAATTGAGTCCAGCCAAGCAGCACATGTGGATGCAAGAAGCAGAAGAGGCGCAGAGTCATTTGACCCGGGATTAAATGTCGATTGTTACCTTTCACACTGAAGACAAAAGCCAGATGTTAGTTGGTGTTAGTCGGGGTTTTTGTTCAGTGTAACAGGGGCTTAATATAACAGATGTTTTCCTGAGTGTCTGACAGAAAGGTAAAGCAGTGAAAAAATTTTAAAATATAGTGTACACTTGAACTGATATTGATTTTTCTGGGTGTTTAAACTACATTTTGCTGCTGACCTTGTCCATATCAGTACATTGGTTATCTTCCTACACCAGCTACTGTAGGTAATACACCGACTACGCATAAGTACCTCATACAATCCCACTTCAAAACGTCTGAACTATCCCTTTGAAGGAGTGAAGAGTGTCACTCATTCATTTTTCCTTCCCTCCACTGACCTCCCAGTCCGTTGACTCATGTCCCCTGAAACGCAGCGTCTGCTGTGAGTCAAAAAAAGGAGCTGGGTTGTTTCAAGCTTATTTAAAGGAGACTTTATTTTTAATGTTGACATGTATTCAGATTTTACTGCTAAATTTGATATACTGCAGCCTCACCCTGCACCACCGCCCTGTGTCGCAGCCACTCGCTCAAGTTGTCTGTTTGGTCCCTGATGTGGAACCGTGCCTGCTGCTTTCCCATCCGCCTGCAGTTTGAGGTCAAAGGGAGTCGACCGGGGACCTACCGCCCCGCCAAGCCCTCTCTGACGCTCAACTGTCATTTGGTTTTGGACGGGCATGTCACGCTTGTCAGAATATTGCTTTTCAGAGCTGTGAAAAAAGCAGGCGCAAGCCCAAAATGCTGCTTGGCCTCCTCCCAGAAAGCAAAGAAGGAGGCGACAGCAGCGGCGGGTTGTGGCCGTGAACAGAATAACTCCACGGCTTTGGCCAAAATGACTGTTCGCCGTCCAGCAGCAGTCTGAACTCTGCCAGCAGCCGTCAGCCTCGCTGCTCTGTCAGCGTTCAGGTGTGGGAACCTCCTCGGTGCCAGGCAGCCATCAAACGCAGAGCTGTAATTTAGACCATTAAGATGCAGTTTGGAGGTCTGAGAGCTGCTGTACAGGAGCTGGCAGGGAGAGAGATTCACACACCCAGATTTAAACTGCCAAACTGGAGAGAGGAGACGGCAGGAGGTGGACTGACCAACTGAACTCGATTCACTTGTACCTCAGAGGGTTTCATCACGTGTTTGATGTTTTTGTGTGCAACAACAATCAGAGGTGCACAGAGACGTCATTATTTTTATCTGTGTCTGTATCAACCAACAGATTATCTGTCTCTGCATCTGTATCCAGATAGAAGACCAGAAGTGGGCGTGGTTTATACCGGAAGTCATGACAAATGTTGCATGTTTTAATATTTACAAGCATCGCAACTGTTGTGCCTTCAGAGCGTTAAGTTGGTTTAATATTGACAGATGATTGATTATGAAGAACATCCTCATCATTCTGTACCTCTCTTCTTTCTCTCTCTTTTTTCATTTTATTCTTAACTAAACTAAATTTTCTGAACTGAGCGCCGCCACCACCACCTCCCCTTTGACTGGAGGAAACTGAAAAAAAGTGTTTTATTAATCCATAAATTCTATTTTACATTACATTTACATTCTTTACAGTAAAGATACTGTATATTTTTAAAAAAATTAAATATACCAGAATATTGTATAAATATATTAATATTATTTAATGATAATATTGAAATTAAGTGTATGTGTTAAAGTGTACTTAGATAAAAAGTAGTCCTCTGAATGTTACAGCATTACATTTTGGAAATTATGCTGTAAATAATAATGAGCAACAACATATAGGAGAAATATTTTGTTTACATCACATTACTTGTGCTTTCTTGATTTTGTTGCATCCCTAATGTGCATTTATATCTACTTCTTTATTATTTTTTGTTGTGGAATATAGCTCAGTAGATTTACTCTGTACTTAAGTACAAATTGTACTTTATTTCACTGTAGATGCCAGTTTGCTCACTCGTCTTATAACATTTATTGTAAATGACTTGCACCCAAAACCTTAAATGTGCACAATAAATAATTTTGACCTGGTAAAGTTAACTGAGTTTAGGTTGAATAATAAGTTTTAAGTCTTATTCAATGTACCTGAACTTGAGAAAATATGTTCAAGAAGCTTAAGATATTTAGTTGAACCAAAAACTGTTCATTCACTAGAAAGTAAATTTCTGCTTTTATTTATTGTTTTTGTGTTCAGCATAACACTGCAACTCTTGTTGTAATAATGTTTTTTTATTTATTTTTTTTAAATTATTTTTTATGTTAAGTGAACACAAATGATTTGTTTTATTGAACAAGAAATTGATATGAACTTAAAAAAAGAGTACATGTCTTTGCAAACATTTTTAGTCCCTTCAACTATCAAAATATATGCTAAGTGCACATTATGTGTCACATGCACAATGCATGAGTTGTTAATTAAGCCATAGGCTTTATACATTTGAATAAAATTAACATGTTTGTGTTTTCGTGTCATTTTGTCCTTCACATTTGTGTTGATTCTACTCGGCTACATCTCAGGGGGGAAATATTGTACTTTCTACATCATTACATTTATCTGACAGTTTTAATTACAAGTTGTTTAACAAGGCGAGATGTTGCACACAAATCATATAAAGATCTTTAAAAATCTGTTTTTCTATAAATTAAACTATTCAACAGTTGCAGATGCAGCTGAAACGATTAGTTTAATTCCAGCTTCACAACTGTGAAGATATGCTGCTTTTCCTTTGAATTATTGTAATAAATTTTTTTGTAAAGAAATTTGTCACTATTTCCAAAGTTCACTTAATTCAGAAAATAATCAGCAGATTAATCCATAATGAAAATAGTCGCAAAGTAATTCAAAATAAACTTCACCTCATCCAACTACACCAGCAAAATCCAGTAAAATTAATCATTAAATAAGATCAGATATAATAGTGGGACAGTCACGGGGGACATTTTACAGCACTGAGTACTTTTACTTTGAATACTTTATGTGCATTTTCCTGATTATACTGAAATACTTTTACTTAAGTAACATTTTCAGTGCAGAAGAGAGTATTTTACAGTGTGGTATTAGTACTTTTACCAAAGTAAAGGATCTGAATACTTCCTCCACCGCTGGTTTTATATGATCTTTTGACCATGTCAGCCAGTATCCGTCGTGTCCGTCTGTGAGCTTCTTTCTGCTGCCAGGAGCGGCTCTGTGTGACTGAATTTGTGGCCCAAGGCTCATAAAGTTTACTCATGGGCCCTAAAATAGTCTCCCTACAGCGAAGAGCTCCCGCTGCCAGTGAGATACGGACAGAAATATGAACAACAGGCTCCAAAAAGCGAAGCCAGAAAATGATGGATTTCATATTTCCTTTTTTGTTCTACACTTCTTTATCCAACTTCCCCTCCTCTTTTATTGGGCCTGTTTCACTCTGACACACACGTGTCAAAGTATTTTTTTTAGTTATGGTGATGACAACCTGTTTCAGAGTTGACTACATTCACCACCTTTTCACTTAAATATATGAGCTGCATGTGGAGGCATATCTGCTGTCTTTGGCCCTATGGTGGTATGGTTGGCATGCAGTGATGGTAACATAAGTCTGCTGGGTACAGGACTGGGAACTGCAGGGGAGCTCAGGCTGCATTTCTGTGTGAATGCAGTGTGTTTGTGAGCAGTGACAGGAGACACCTAGTGGCCTGTTTGGATTCTGGTGCAGAGAAATTAACTTTGGAGTCAAACGTTTATTATATGATTTTGAACCAAATATATATATATATATAAAAGTTGCTCATAAAAGGTGAAATATTCCTATAGAGCTTCTTCTTCTTCTTCTCTTCTCTTCTTCTGTGGTCATATTACAGAAACGTCCTGTCTTAAGACTTAAGTTAAGACAAGGTAACTTAAAAAAAGGACTTTTAAATAATAATTTAAATAAATGTAGGAAAAGTCTAAGGTAGGATTTTTCAGTTTTGTATTACAGAAGCAACTTCAGGAATCCTGAATTAATAATCCAATATCACTTAATCTATAATTTTTTATGTCTGAAACTGATACTTCTTTTCTCATCTCACTGAGCGAAACAACTTTGTAAGCACTGGTTTTTAAACATACATTATACTGTTAGCTACATTTAGCTAAATCTTCACTGTAGATCCTTTAGCTTGGAGTCACGGTCACATGAGCGCATGCACACTGTCTGAACTGGCTGTGTGTGGTGTGACGGTGTGCTCATGCAAGTGAACGGCATGTCAGGGACTCAGGAGACTTTGATTACACCAGATGAGCAGTATGGAGGCAATGTGACCCTTTTTTCTTAATTCATGGATATGCACAGGAGGGCCAGAGCACAGTGCAGATGGAGCTGGGTGAACTATACCTTTAATTGTTATCCTAAAGTTAAGAGAGTTTATTTATGATTTTGGGAAGTCAGGAGACATAAAGTCACTCAATGGCTCTGTTCCAATATAGACCCACTACTCAAGGGATAGATTATGTCAAGCCAATTAACATCTCTCTGATGCAGGGGTCCCCATGTCAGTCATGTCAGTGGGTGGATTGGATTGGCGTAGATGCTGCAACAACTCAATCATATGCCACTAAAGTACAATATGATTGCACCTCTAAACTGCAAGTATTCCTCTGGTGTTACCAAGAGAGAAATGAAGAAAAGAAAGACAGAGAGCACTTGCACTTGCACAAACAAAGGAATAACTTATTTTCTGACATCTCTGCTCTAATTTTCATGCTGATATTAAAAAAATTTGGTCTTCTGAACCTCACTTTACAACAGCAGTGTGGAACAGCAGAGCGACATGGCAGGGGAGCGCCGCTGCGAGGAATGGGAGTCAGCGTGAGACCACATGGGGACACACTGGCCTGTTGACGCTCCAGCTTTTAATATGCTTGAATTGGCACAGGAGTTAATGTAAGCTAACCCCAGAGTTCAGGTTTAATTATGCTCCTGCCAGAGAGAATATGCTCCCTGCTCTCTTTTTTCCCATCAGGCCCCTCTCACTCACCCTGATGGTTGCCATGCCGATTGTTTCTGCCACCAATTACTCTGGCTGTGTTTTGACAAACTTCTTGCTGTTAAATGCCTGGTTAAAGGTGGTGCTGGGGCAGCAGCAGAGCCAGGGGGTTAAAGGGATAGTTCAGATTATTTGAAGTGGCAGTGCATGAGGCACTTATCCGTAGTAAGGCTCGGGGAATAAAGGATTACACGTAACAGGATTACGTATCTAGGATTTTCCATTACAGCACATTAATCTAAATGTGCATTCACACATAACACAGGCAGGAATATCTGGACAAACAATTAATAAACCTACAATGAACATCAAACATTATATATATATATTATATTATATCTACCTACAGTAGATGGTGGTGAAAATATTCTACATACAGCGTACACTTCATCCAACATCTACTGTAGGTAATACTTGTTACTCATACAACCCCACTTCAAAAAAATCCAAACTATCCCTTTAATTATAATAGCTGTAATGTTATATTACAGTGCAGGCCTTTCTGAGGTTTGTGTGCTTGTGTGCACACTTTAAATTATATTATGTTCCAAGTGGAACAGTGACTTCAGCAATCTATGAATAATTGTGAAATCCAGTTAATTTAAGAGCTCGATGCGAGTTGAGGGTCATTAAAACGAAGTACGGCTTCTTCCCTCTGACAGAGGGCTGTTTGTTGCTCGGCCTCACGGTCTCTCTGCTCGGGACAGAGGCAGCAGTGCCAGCGTGCCAAACGGTGGAAATGGGTCAGCGCTCAGTCACACAGTGGCTGTAACACATACATCACGCATGCACCTGTACAAACATACAGAGGGAGGGAAAGCAGAGCAGAGCAGAGCTGGAATGGCGTCACCTTCCAAAATTTTAAACTCCAATAGTAGGCCGCTTTTTATATTCAAAAATGCTCTGCTTCTTTGTCTCCTCTGCCTTAGCCATGGGAGCAAATTACACAAAGACTGATGCCATAAAGGTTTAGATACTTCAGCCAGAGATGAGAAGTAACAAATAATTCATTACTATAGTTAAGTAGATTTTCCAGGTATCTCTACTTACTTGAGTACTTCTTTTTCTCACAACTTTTTACTTTTACCTCCTACATTTTAACAAAAATATCTGTACTTTCTGCATCTTACATTTTCAAAACAGGCTTGTCACTTTAGATTTAATGCAGGACAAAAACAACATAAAAAGACTAAAGCAATGTAAAAGACATAACAAGACAAAAATGATGTAACAAGATGTAGCAAAACAAAAACGACACGAAAGACGTACGACGTAAAAGGTGTAGCAAGATGCATAAGACATAATACAAGATGTAACAATATGTAACAAGACGAAAATGAAACAAAAACAAAACAAAAACAATGTAACCATACAAATCAACTTAACAATACATAAAAAGATGAACATAACATAAAAGGTGTAACAAGACGAATACAACATAGCAAGACGTAACAAGATGTGACCAGACAAAAATGATGTAAAATCATTACAAGTCAAAAACAGCATAACAAAACAAAAAACAACATAACAATATAACAAGATGAATCCGACAGCTAAATGCAAACGGCGTAAAACAACATAACAAAATAAAAACAATGTAAAAGATGAGATGAAAGACAAAAATGACAAAAAGGCTGTAACAAGACACACAAAAAAAAAACAACAACAACAAAAAACAACATAATACATGACAAGATGAAACGGGTGTAACAAGACGAAAATGATGTAACAAGAGAAAATAATGTAAAAGATGTAACAGGACGAATATGACATATCAAGATGTAACAGGACAAAAACAAAATAAAAACAATGTAACAAGAAATAACAAGATGTAATAAGACGTAACCGACAGAGATGGAGACTCAACTGTGGAGAAAAGGTGAGGTTCAGTTAGCTTTGCACAGAAACAGCCAGTATCACTTTGATTACATTTCAGAGTCTGTACTTTTTCACTTTTATTTCAGAAAAGAAGTACTTTTTTCAGAGTTGTTTTTTTACTCAAGTATCTATACTTGTACTCGAGTACAGAACGTGTGTACTTTTGCCACCTCTGACTGATGTACATAAACATTGCAAAGACATATATTTTGTCATTTGTTGGTGTTGAAGTTGGTGCAGTCTGCGGTAACTGCTGTCCTGTTTGTCTGCCTCACAACAAGGACTCCCGCCTGCAACAAAGCCAAGACCGCAGAGCAGGGGCAATATATTTTACAACCTTATTTGCATCCAACAGTTTATGTTCTCAGCTATAGCTCTCTTTATAGTTTGGAGCCTATGGCTCCCTGTGACTCAGCAAAAGATGAATGCAGACAAGCGGATGCCAAAGCCTGTGTGGTTTAGTGAGTGTGTGTTTCGGCCTGTCTGGGGGGAGCAGGGTGTTATTTTAAGTCAAAGGTCTCTGCATTCATGGATGCAGAGCACTTCTCAGAGCAGGAGGCTTCTGTTACAGCCAACGAGAGGACAAAACTGCTCATTCACTTCTTTTTTTTATTCTATCCAGAGAAAAAGTGGAGGAAAACTAATTATGACAATTGAATAAAAAAGTCAAGAAACAAAAAAGAGGGAACAAGTTCTTCTAACATGGTTTGAAGTTGAGTCCAGATAACAAATCTTCCCAAATATTTTTCCTCTGATGTCAGAGTTTCCTGATGGACAACTAGCTTTACTTGTTGGTAAAATGGCTAACTGCTGCCAACGTTAGTGGGCCTATTAGCTAGTTACATTTTCATTATTTTATTAGCCTGGTTCTGTTGCTGGCTGGTTTCAGTTCTGATGTCCATTCTGGCACCGCAGCCCACCAGCATCCACACTAAACCTATTAGCTGCACAGCTAACAGTTACCTACAAGTAAAGCTATCTGTCCATCACGAAACTCTGTAAATCGCCAAGAGCTGCAGCTGGAGGACATCAGAGGGAAAAAACTATGATCCATATTTCTTATTCTTCTTCCTCTGTTGAGTTTTATCAAAGAGCCTCTATGGTTTTACGGCAGTTGGCATCAGATTTCCTGATCTATCAGGTCTGTAGGCTTCATCTTCTGGAGTTAATGAACGTCTGTACAAAGTTTTGTGCTAATCCAGCAAGAAGAAAAGTAAAAACTCTGACCTGCTGGTGGCACCAGCTGGTTTTACATTTATTTTTCTTTGGCAAATAAGCACCCGTCTATGAATTAGGGGCAGGAGTCTTCGTCTGTATCCTGTATTTAAAGAGGCAACATGGGAGGAAACCTGAGTCGGTCCTTGGTAAGTCTCAGATTGTATGCCAGTGTCTTGATTGGCACCAGTTTGTTGGGAATTTAACAGCTTTACCTCAGTGTGTAAATGTTTTTACAAGTTTATTCGCATTGTCTGAACGTTTGTGATGTCAAATATGAAAAGGTGGCTGCCCCTCTGTCTCTCCCCCATGTCTGTCTTCTTCTCACAGCACGGGCTGTCACGTATGGCCTCAAGTAAACAACGTCTTCAAAGTTTTTTTGCTCTTTTACTGTATGAATAAATTGCTGCAGGCCTGTAAACTTTAACAGCTGTTTTGTTGCTCATTTGCACTTTCCTGTGTGGCTCATGTTTAGAGTGGAAAATGTCCCTGACAGTTCGCCTGTTATGAATCTACTTGTTCTCATAAAACATTTCTTTACTTCTGTGGGATTTTTTTTTTTTCCAGAGCTTGGACGTACAGGCCAGACTCAACATCTCTGTTCATTGAGGGAAACTTGTAAAGACAAACTCTAGTAAAGTGGTTCATTAAAAGAGTTTACAACTGCTGGCTGATTAAGGAGCTTTTATTTCAAAATACAGATCATTATGTTGCATCAACAAAGGTCACATGGGGTTCACCTAATAATCCAACAGATCACCACTTTGCATAGTAATTAGAGGTCAATAGAGAGTCAATGAGCCAGAGCAAACAAATATTTCCTACATCTGCACCACACGCTGAGTGTGATTTTCTTTGCAGAGTCTGTTTTGTGTGAGCTTTTATTATTTGTTAAAGCAGGGGTTCTCAAAGTGTGCCAGTTGTGGCCCTTGGAAACATTTTGTGTGGTCCCCAAATGTGACATGTCATGCATGCATTATATTTTAATTATTCCACTTCAAAACTCTCATTTGGAATGGCCTACATTTAATTTACTACTCAGCGAATGCATAAAGCGTCCGTCTAGTTCAAGTGGCAACCTGTGGGACTAAAGTGCCAAAAACTGCAGTTCTTCGACATTTGAGACTGGCTCTAAAAGAGTCCCATATTAAAGGGATAGTTCGGGATTTTTGACATGAATCTGTATGGCATCCTCATCACCAGTGTCATGCAATCACACTGACTTACCCCTGGCAGCGTCCTGTGAGCAGAGTTCTCGTCCAGCTTCGGTCAAGCCGAAAGTAGTCCGGCAGGTTTGCTAGACCCAGTAAAATAAAACGTTTCTCTTCCCAAAACATGATGTGTTCAAGAAGAGTGATATATTTGCATCCCAAAAACATTGTAGTGGAAAAAGTCACACGTCGTTATCACTTGGCCCTATTTTCTCTCAGTTCGTATCAGTGCGCGCCGTCATTCTGACAGCGAGCTCAACTTTTCTAGCTCATTTCAGTGCTTACTTAGCAGCTGTATTCCCAGACAAGCAACGCTAACAAGCTAGCTTTAGCGCTAGCCAAGTTCATTAGGCTTTAAGATAATATTTGATAATATTTTTTATAAAGTCAAGTGTGTAAAAATGGTGAAGGCTTGCGACTATCCTGGTTGTGCCAACAAAGATGATGGTGAATCGACTCACAG
>JAJHUR010120721.1:0-19954 GCA_027495735.1 Lutjanus campechanus
TCCTTCAGAATACAGTACAACCAGCAAACGTCCAGAAGTGTCGTCTGCCAGTACAAGTAAAAACATTGAGCCTTTTGAGGACGACGTGTCTTTCATTGAGGTGAGGACAGTTAGATTCAAACTTAAACTGTCTCAGAACACACAATGTCTTCACTTTTTGGGTTTATATTCAATTGTGTTTCAATATTACCTCACATTTTTTGACCCTTTGTACTCCTGTAGGATTTAGAACTACTCGAAGGAGATATTTGCCCGCCTAAAGAGGAGCCTAAGACTCCTCTGAAACCTGTTAAAATCAAGCAGGAGGTCCAAGTAAGTCCTGTGAAAAAAGCTCATACTGTTACAGTTCTGTGTCTGCCTTTTCTTTATTTATTTTCTATTTTGATAAACTCCGGAGCTGATATTATCAACCGATATAAGATGTAAGTTTATTTTTCAACTGTAAATTGTCCCACTCAGTCTATATCTTGTTGACATTTCTTATATAACCAATCTAAAGACTTACCATTTAAAGGGTAACTAATGGGGACAACAAATTTTTAACCACTCCTGTGCTGGGAGACCACTGCAACAGGCAGAAGTGAAATTCAGCTAAAACGAAATCCTTCCAGGCGTGTTTGCAGTGCTTGTTTTTGCCATCATTATGTAAAGGATCAAACCCCCCATTATTGTTAAAAGATAAAGTTGACTTCTTAATGTCCTCTTCTGCAGGAGTCAAAGATTGACGATGACCTTCCTAAAAAGCTGGTGTTGGTGGAGTATAGATCTCTCACTCTGAGTGCACCTCCCAAAACCAAACCACAGAGGACGCAGGAGAACGGCTACGCAAAGAACTTCAAATGTTTCCGCAAGGTTGGACTACTGTGCAACGTCCATGACAGAAACATACAGAAAAACCTCATTTCAAATTTAGAAACACAACATAAATAAATGATAAAACTCCCAACAGGTTCTGTAGTGTTGTATTGAGTTTAAATCCTAGTAGTTGCATGTATGCCAACAGATGTAGTCTTTTACTAATTATACACAAATATACAGCTCACCTTTGAGTGGTAACAATTAATATTTTCTTCAGTTTAAAAAAAGAAAAACTATGCCACCGTCTAGGGATATTAATGATTAATTATTAATCAATAGTCTAGAAATGTCAGTGCCAGTCAGTTGTGCCTCATTTGACATTGTTTTGTCAGGAGCCATTTGTTGAATATGGAAACTTAAACTTTAAATAAAAAACAACAAAAACAATTGAATCCCTGACCTCATCGCTGGGTAAAGTGCAAGAAAAATAAAATATCAGGCACTCAAGTTGCTGATTAGAATTTAAAAAAGTTTTTTAATGCCATCCAATACCCCTTTTCACCTCCAACCACACCAGTGAATGATTCCTTTTCTTCATAAAATGACACAGTATTGTCAATCAACTTTTAACCCACCCCACAGACCACAAAAAAAGACATTCAAACTAAGTTTTCCTCATGCACAGAATACATTTTTTTATTCATATAAATTTGCTTGTGTGAATGTGACAGGTCTGTGTGCCAGGTGCACGCTCACCCCACATCATCGGAGGCTCTGATCTGCTGGTTCACAACAGGGGCAAGAATGTTGATCTGGATGAATGGCTAAAAGACGCAGCTGAGGTACTGTTGTCACCCTGTCCCTCCTGTCTGTCCGTGATCTGTCTGAGCCTCGCATTCATGATTTGAGTCTGTGTTTGTTTCAGGAGGAGAGTCAGAAAAGACGGGACGAGACTGCAGGAGACGACCTCTTCAGGTGAGAAACTGGATGTTTTTGTACCATGTGTAGTCACCTTGTTAACCCCTTCACAGCTTTCTTGAAAGGTAGGTTGCTAGTATGTGAAGATTGGTCAGAGGTGGAGGTGGACCCTAAAAGACCTCAAGAAAGAAAGAAATCATGGACGAGGTGGTATTAAAGTTTTATTCACTTTACATTTAGTCACATTCACCAACTTCCATCCTCACTTTATGACGTATCCAGTGTATCCTGTATTTTCCTGGAATTTATACCAATGGGCTAGCACAACTAACAGGAAACACACTGTAGCTTTGAATAAACAAGTTTGAAAATTATTAGACATTTGCGATGACTTAAGCACTCAAGTCAACAAAATACATAACACGTCTACTGTTTTTAGACTTTATAATGCGTAAATGTAAAATATTATAGCTTTAATGTCCAAAGAAAAGTTGTAAAGTCTTTGAAAGTTATTCCGCAAATTAAAAAACTAATTTATAGAAATAAAACAGCAA
The DNA here is from genome assembly GCA_027495735.1 of Lutjanus campechanus. Taxonomy (NCBI): domain Eukaryota; kingdom Metazoa; phylum Chordata; class Actinopteri; order Lutjaniformes; family Lutjanidae; genus Lutjanus; species Lutjanus campechanus. The sequence goes on from JAJHUR010120721.1 coordinate 2,271, forward strand.
AATGTTTTTTTAGCCACCTTAAAAAAATATATCAATATCAGTTCAAGTGTGCAGTATATTTAGAATATTTTAACTTGCTGTCAGACAGCCTTTTCTGAAAGGAAATTGTCATTAAATGAGCTAAATATTGCTCTCCAAAGCCACCAGACTCTGATGGCAAGAACAGAACAGAAACACCAGAGTTGCTGGACTACTGCTGCCTCAAAATGTTAGTTTGCTTGATGCAATATTATCATATTATATGCAATATTGTATCAGACTGTATTATTATTGTGTGACTTCACTAAAGTCACAGAATAACACAAACTAACCGACTAAGGCAGCGGGAGACCAGCAACCCAGAGTTGCAAGGTAAAGCAGTGAAATAATTCATATAAATATAGTGCATACTTTACTTGATATTTATTCTCTTAGGTGGCTAAAACACATTTTACAGCTGATCCTTGACCTCCTACACTGGTGCTCCTGCTGCTTTTCCAAACTGGGGGTGTGCCGACTGCCATCTATTGTATATAACACACTATATATAAGTACCTAACAGAACCCCACTTCCAAAAATCTGAACTGTCCATGTACTCTGTTTTACTTTGTCCTCCCTTTTGTGTTCATTGTTTGGCCAGACAGATATAAATGTTTCCCCTTTTGTCTGTTTGTCAGCTGACCTCTCTTCATGGGAGGCTAGAAAGAGCCACAGCACTTTCCCCTGTTAACTGTTGAATGTGTGCATAGTCAAGTTAAAGTTGTTTGTTTCTCCTGGGCATTGAAATATGGGTAAATAATGATAATATTTAACTGTGTCTCTTGTACTAGACTTGTTTAGTTGCTCACTTGGTTCATATGAAAGTCAAAGTGGTAAAAATAAAGTCTATCTGTCTATACAGCCTCAGTCATTATAACAAGGTGAAGGCAACATAATTAACAGAGAATTATGGATATGGGGCCACTGTAGCTTTGGTTTAACCAATCAGAGCATAGTAATTCTTTCGTCACAGCGGTTGCCAGGGCAACAGAAGTGATGTAAGCTGGCGCTGCTGCTGCCGCTGCTGCCGTGTTTTCTTTGACTAAGCAGAAAAGAGACAGTCTGAGATTGATTCTGTGTGTGTGTCTGTGTCAGTGTGTGTCTGTGTGTCTGTGTGTGTCAAGGCTGAGCTGTTTGATCACTGAGTCATGCTCAGTCAGTCATGCGTAGCCGGGGGAACAGACTCTGCCGCTAAGAAAACAATCCGGTATTTTTTTGGTAGGTCTAAACGAAGTTTCCAGACGTGGTTTAGAGGAAGCCTGTTTGCTTTAAGCTGTTCAAACACTGTCCGTGTTTTACAGCGCTTAATTTGGGCTGTTTTTATTGTTTGTTCAAAATGCCTCTAAGGACATTGAGGAATGATCCATGAGGAATGTTAAAAGCCCATCCTGCCATGGACAGACCGATGAGATAAAATCTTTTGTGTGTGTGTGTGTGTGTGTGTGTGTGTGTGTGTGTGTGTGTGTGTGTCTTTAGGTACAACCCCACCAAACTAACCAAGAGAAGATGAAATGCCTCCATCTTGGCGTCCACCAGAGGGAATTCATTTCAAAGCCACAGGAAGTATACCAAACTCCATTGATACCGTATAAAAAGGATCCAGAAATATAAATTGATTAAAAAAAAAAACTCTTCTTATTTGTATTTCAGTTATAATGTGGATGAATACATCACAGGGTTAATAACTGCTTCATAACTGCTAAAATGATCAGAAATGTTTGGGATGTTTTGTTCTGCTGTTCTTCCTGTTCTGTCTGTCTATAAATGTCTTCATGCTTGACACTTATTGACCCTCTCTAAATCCAGGCCCTTTTCACTCTGTGCTCCAATAACATTTAAGCTAGCTTGGTACTTTGGTCAACTTCCTTTGTTCCTGTTTCTTGTATTTAGATATGCTAAGTGCTAGGTTTTTTTCTATGTTGAAAATAAAATGAAAAAGAAAAGTTAGCTAGCGTTTTGCTAACATTAGCTGAGTTAATATGATGATATACATTACTTTTACAGAAAAAGAATACAGTTGATTGAGGTACCCAGTTTGATTTAAGTGACAGTTCACACCAAAATCAAAAATTCATTATTCTGCCCTGTGGTGCTATTTACCTATCTAGATTGTTTTGGTGTGAGTTGCAGATTTTTGGAGATATCAGCCATAGAAATGTCTGCCTTCTCTCTAATATAATGGAGCTACAGTAGAGCTAGATGGCACTCAGCTTGCGGTGCTCAAAGCACCCAGAAAAATAAAAACTCAACAGTAATGTCTCTTTAAAGAAATCATGACCTGCTTACTCAAGATGATCCACAGACCTTGTTGTGAGTAGTTTGAAGTAGAAAGAAAGTAGGTCTGGTAGATTCTGCAGTAGAAGGAAAACAGTTCCGGCATGAAACTGCTCTCAACAAGGTCTCACCAAACTTGCACCACACCAAAACTTTCTACATGGATAAACAGCACTACAGGCCAGGGAGAAAAGGAATTCGATTTTGTGGTGAACTGTACTTTTAACTGTAATTGGAGCACAATACAAAAAGTTGCAAGACTGAGAGAGGGTCAGTTACGCCACTGACAGCAAGATATGTAACAAAACAGTCTCATGTTCAGAGATTTTTGTCAAAGGTTTTATTTGTCAATAATAAAAAATGCGGCATACAAAACATTAAAAACTCTTCAGTTGTACAAGAGAGCATCAAAACTCTACATGCTGAAAGCAGCTTTTCCTTCGTTTTGAAGTTAAGACCAAATGTGTTCCCTGGTTTTAGCTGAACTAGAAACTCAAACGGGATTCAAGTTGGCATTTTTTGAAACACTCTCCAGTGAGCCAACCCTACAGGCACTTTTACAGATCTGAAACTCTTCAGATACGTAGTCGTCATGCCAAAGCATCTATGGGCCTTTCTGTGCAGGTGGTCGAACCCCACCGGTCTCTTCATACTCAAGACAAGTGCCATATTGTGAGTTGAGAGTTGACTCGGCATTCTTTATGAATTGTGCAGTATTAAAAGTTTTTCATGGGCAGCAGAGAGCCAAAAGGGAGAAGGTGATTTCTTTTCTCTTTAGCAATGGGATTATTTTCATTATGTTTTGTATAAAAGCATTTCATTTTCTATTACTACTTGCAAGTTGCTTCCTAAAATCCATATAAATCTGTACTTAATTGTAAAGTATATGGATGGACACAGTAAAACTGTCAGTACTTCATTAAGCAAGCAGATTGCTCTCAGAAGTGACAGTGAGGGACAGTTGTGTCTGACCTGGATGTAACAGGATCATTCTTTTTAATCTTTCCTTTAATTCAAAACAATAAGAGTTCTTTCCACTTTTAGTCCTAATGTACCATCCCATGTCTTCCCTCATAGCACTTTTCTGTCTCCTGCTCACAGCAGCTGCTGCTAGGCAATGGTTCGTGCCTGCATGCATATATTTAATATTTATATCAAAACAAGTCAGTGAAAAAAGCATCAAGGAATAATTCAGCTGAAATTCGATATTTAACACAAGTAACAACATTTTCACTAGTTAACTGTTATATGATTACCAAAACTTATACAGCAATGTGTTAAACTACTTTGTTAGTGGAAAAAGTAATGTGACTACAGTAACGTGTTATTAAGTAATGCACTACCCCCCCGAACACTGACTCTGACTATCATATTTTATTTGAAGGGGGTAGAAGAAAAAAACTCCCTACACAGGGATCAAAGTTTCACATCACAATAAACAAACCATGAACTGTGCGTGAGCGGCACACAAAAGAATTATGCATATGGCATCACACTCCTGCAGACGGTATTTAAATGACTGAAAATAAAGTGGTAGTCAAGAATAAATTGCTACTGTCATTGCTCACAACCTGTCTAAACCATTATTTGGCACTTAAAACAATACTGGCTGTTTACTGTGAAGCTGTATTAAAAAATGGAAGAAGAATTTTATATATACACATGTAGAGTCGGGCAATATGAAAAAAAAACTTGCTAGTTGTAGGTCAGAAAACCTTGTGGGAAAAGTCTGACTGGGTAATTGCTGCGTAGGGTTGAGCAGACAAAGATTAAGAGAAACCTAAGATATGACTACAGTGAAATACTGTACAATAGGTAAGGTGGATTGAATAGTTCCAAGGTGGAGTTTAGACGTTAGCCTTCACAGCCACAGCATGTTAAAAATTGTCAAAGTGTGATTATAAAAATACAAAGAGGATGCTAAGATTTGGTTTGCTAAAATATAAAAATAAATTATTTGGATGGTATGTTTGTAAAAATGGGTACTCTGTAGGTGTGCTCTTCTGTTTTGCCTGTTTTAAAGCCCCTTCTCTCCATGTGTATCTATAAGGGTTTAGATTCAGTTGAACTGGCACTGACTGGCCAAAAATACAAGAAAATCTGCACCAGGTGTTGTAATTGTAGCATCTAGATAAAGGGATTATGAAGGCAAGAATTGTATTACCTTGTCACTGTGCTCTAGATGCGATATAATCAGAAATTATTTAGATAAGGACCATACTGGTGTGTTCTGTTTCATTTTATACAAATCGCAATCAGTGAACACCATGCACATCATTACTTTGTTTATCAGTGATTTAAAACAATTTAAAGCATGTGTTAAACTGATGAGAGGTTTCCATGTCTCTGAATTGAAATTTGGCTGCCAAAACCATAAACAATATCTACTGGAAAAAGATTATGTAGCTAAAGTAGCCTCTTGTCATGAAGTTTGCTGCTGTTCTTAATGTTTTTTTTTTTTTTAAAAAGCCAGGATTTTCAGTGTTCACTGGAGTACCTATCTTACGTATGTCATACAATATGGGAATAAATAAGAAGGAAGAAAAATGTAAAACACCAGAATGATCCTTGATCATATCTTTTGCCAGGATACTTGAAACCAAGTGGTAAAGTTGGCAATGGTTTCCCAAGAATACATTCAGATCTGTAAGTGAAGATATTTGCATAGAAAGCCTTTCAGTGGCACTATAACCAAAGCAACAGGTCAGATTTATTAGACTTTACTGTTTTTTTTTAGGTATATGGCTCCAACTACCTAAAATAGCAGCTAAAGAAGAATCCTCTCAAGTTTTTAAAAAAGCAAAAGAAATGGTAGGCTCAGTATAATCAGGAACATTAAAATTGCTTAGAGTTCAGATGATCGTAACTTTGTAAGTGGGCCTATAGATTGCTCTTAAGAGTGTCCATCACTTAAACAGCTATAGCTATGAGTTACATGGAGAGTAAACGCAGTGGCCTCTACTTTTGAGCATGCCCTCTCCAAAAGGCTAGCCTAAAATAAGACTGAAAAGTGTGATACAACAAGCAAACAAATGTTAGTTAATGGATTGAAAGACACATGGTGAACGAATAAATAACCCTGATGAAAATAAGGTCCCATACAGTCGTGAGGTTACAGATTGACTAGAAAACATTGGCACAGGTTAGCTTGGACTTCTGGGGACTTCTTATGAAGTCAGACAAGACTCTTGAAAGCTGTCTTTTGTTTCTTCAGAAACTAATTGGTGTGTACATCCATTGTCTTTTTGGTCTCAGAAAGTTGTAAAAAAAAAAAAAAGCATTAGCTTTAATGAGAAAACACTGCATTAATGATTAAAACATAATAAAACTCTTGTTTTCCCCTTCACCATTGGTAAGAGCGCTTGAAATCTGTGTCCTGCGACACAAGGTGTACTGCTCTTTTCTTCATCATGTTTTCAGATGAAGTTATTCCCTCCATTGCTGATGAGCTTCCCTTTCTTCTTGAGTCTCTTCAGCAGGCAGGAGGCGATGCCTAAAGCGCCACCCTTCAAAAAGCGAACAAAGTTGTCTCCCACCAGCGGCCCCATGGCAAACAGACCTGGCTCATTGGTACACTCAAAAGTGTAGGGGTCGATGTCAATCGGGTTCTGCTTGCAGGAGATGGGTTTTGTTGGATCCTGACTCAGGTACTGGCCCTGCCCCTTCAAAAAAAACAGGTTTGGGTTAGTCCCGATCAGGACTAGTGCCATGGAGATCTTGAAAGCCTTGAGGGAGTTGTTCCCCTGCAGCAAACACTTCATATCAGACTGGAAGGACACCACGCAGTGTTCGGGGAAACTGGTGTAGTCAGGAAACAGACTGACACTGGCATTACCAGCCATGTTACTTGTGGGAAGTTGGGGCTTTGGGCACATCTTGGCACAAACTGAAGAGGCAATACTAGCTGCCTGGGGTCTGTTTGAAGCAGAGGAAGGAGCCACGTTTGTGTACGTCTGAGAGCACATCATGTTGTAGACTTTGTGGTACTCGGGGTACAGGGTCTTGGGCAGCTGTTTGAAGATGAGGTCTGAGTCATCCACGCTCTTACGAAAGACATGCAGCACTCTAATGTTGCTGTTGCAAGCACACAGGACTGCATCTGCAGCGCTTAAACCGGCACCTACAATCAAAACTGGATCAGACTTCATATCCAGTTTTCTCCGGCTTACAGCTAAACCGAGGTCTGAGATGCTGTGGAATACAAATGGTAGGTCCTCCCCCTCTATACCTAATCGAACTGGTGAATCGGATGCACCAGTGGCGAGAACGACATTCTCAGCAAACAGAGAGAAAGGGACATGAGTGTCGTTCTGCACCTGCTGGTATCCTCTTACTTCCCAGAGAGCCCCCCCTCCTCCATTGTTTAGACAATCAATACCATTTCCCTCAAAGCCTTCATTCCCACCATCTCCCACCCCTTGATCTCCTTGATCAGTGTGCCCATTTTCCAGACCTTCCCCCTCATGTCCCCGGCAGAGTTTCTGGACAGAGGTCACATAGGTGTTGTCAACAAAATTCTTTTGGAGGCCCTTTAGCTTCACATAGTTACGGTAATAGGATGAGATCTCTTCTGGAGTGGCTCTGTCACTGGTTACATCCCTGGAGAAAAAGGAGAGACGATGAGAAATGAGGCAACACAGAATTAAATTTACGGCGGGTTCACACGTAAAAGCCCAGTTCCTGAATCCTAGATGGACTATGAATGCAAACCTACCATTTGGAAAACTGAAACAAAGGCAAAATGTAAAATGCTTCAGGAATTGCAAACACAATTCATGTGGTGGTCATTCAATCATTGGTCCTACAGTTGGCAGGTGAGAGGACAACAAACTGTCCCAATTACTGCCTGTATATCAGAGCCTACATCATGGAGCACCTTCAGATTCTATTTGTGTTCATCTGGAGCGTATGTCAGCAGACTTTTGAGGACTTCTCATACGCATAGACAGTAGTAGAAGTGGATGGACCTTTGAGGGCTGAAAAGTGAAGGCAATGCGGAAGTGCCCTAAACCTGCATTCTGTCTAATGGCCAGCAGGGGGTGAGTCTGTCGATTGCAAAGAGAAGTCTGATTATTTGGAGTCATATGAGAAAATGACCCTACTTCTCACTTGTTTTTTTTCCCTAATCAATCGCTAGGTTGAAGTCTTATTCTATACAGTATGATGTTCATTTGGGAAATGATAGTCCTATTTAGAGTGAAATAAAGGATAAAGCAGGATATGCATTATGGCGGGGCTAACGTGATTGACAAGCCATTTTCTTCAGTGCAACACACAGGGCTAATGAAACTTGAATCAAACTGTCAATCAAGATTCTGTCACTACATTGTCTATTTCTGACTTAAAATGTTTTCAGACACATATTTTATTGTACTGTTTAGTTGTAATACAAGAAAGGTCACAACCATGTAGGCTGCCAATTATTTCCTGCTGAGTGGATGAGCCAAAACCAAGCACTGCCCAAGTTGCAGTATGTCACTCACCAGCTTCACACTCTTGTTGCTCCAGGGCATGCTCTGGTTGTACAAAAAAACAAAAAGATGCCAAACTCAAGGCCTCAAAATAGTAAACCAATGGGTGACGTCACAGTGGCTTGCTCCATTAATTATTCTACTGTCTATGCTTGTAACGCAGCGGGTGTTAAATAATTTTTATAACGTAGGCATTTCTCACTTTGTCGTGAGTCCATGTTTGTCCCCTGCAGCTGACATTTTGGTAGCAAATGTGCTAATAGTTCAGTAGTGCTGTTGGGAGGCTAACTTCTCCCATTTGCTTCATGAGTCTATAAACAGGAAGAGAAAATGTTTTTTAAACAATGAAATGACACATACAATGGTATGCTTCTGTGATTAGTTCAAATGGTGTGCACACTAGAAGTGATCTGCACCAGAGTTCACTTGACAGTGGTCCAAGATCATCTCTTCAAGATGGACCAAATAATGGTGGTTTGGTTCAGACCAGGAAGTTTGAGTCCCCTGCAACAAGGGGAATGTTTAACCCCTTGGTGAGGGGACAACCAGGGTTCAGTTCAGTTGGACTAAACAAGACTCGTGTGATCCCGCCCTGAGACTTGAGCCCTGTCTCTGCTGTTCTCTCTCAGTACCTGCGTTTCCCATTGGTCAAGTCTCTGTAGTTAACCCCAGGGAGCTCCATCCAGATGCCAAGACTAATAGTCAGCATGGAGCCTTCCATTGCCTGAGGTGAGACAAGAAATGGAGAGGAAGATGCACAGTCAGAGAAGGATAAAAACAAAGCAAATGATAGAAAATATGGATCATTTATTACAAACGTAACTAAGAATAAACTTGGTGCTTACATGCCAAGCACCTCCAGGTGTTGCCCTCCCCAGCACCAGATGTGGGATGTGTTGCTGCTTGTCCCTCCTCCACTGAAGGACAGGGGGGAACTCGTAGCCAAAGTCCGCATTAGGGTGCAGTAGTGTGTCAAAAAGCACAGCCACGGGGTTCCTTGACCTTCCCTCAAGACCCTCACTCAAATATTCCAAATCCTACAAAAACAGAAGTCCTTACCATGTCACATAAGGTGGGGTATCATTTGGATTTTAATGATCATGATTCCGATTCTTCTTATTGATTTTGGTTCCTAACAATTTTAGCGTTAGGTTCTTTTAGTGTCCTCGCTATATAACTATAACAACGGCAGTCTGTTTTCTGGTTTCCTGAACATTGTGGGGTTTACTTAGGCTACTTTACTTTAACGATAGTAGAAAGTATCCCATACTTGTAAAGCATTTTATAGAATAGCATTTGCTAAATTGATTGATTTAATAAAACGGAAAGACAAGAATGCATTCAACTCACATGTCTATAAGCACAGACAGATAGCCAGGCCAATATACGATAAGTGTTTGCAGTACACTGTTTAATTTGAAACTATTGTGAGAAATGAAATTTGTGTAGGAATGAATAAGCAGAATCAAAATAAAAATCACTTCATGATTCATTTGTAATCGTGATTTTGGCATTCTCATTTAGATTTGGTTCTCGATGCCAAAGCCTCAATGACACACCTGAGTAACTATGGTCATGCTTACATATGCAAGCAATTCTGTGTTTTTACCTGTTCAGTGATGGGTAGGTGCTTGGTCTCCTGCAGTTTCCTGTAGAGTATGGGGTTTGGGTGTACAGCTGTCGAATCTAGGTAGGGCTTGTATCCGCTCAGCAGGTAGGACAGACAAATACCTGATGGGCCATTACCTGCAAACAGAACCAGTTTTGAAAAATGGTGGAGTAGCTTCCCAAAAGATCACATTACAATATGTTTTTGAGACGTTAATGTGTGGCATGATTAGGGCAAAGTTGAAGGGTTAGGTTTAGGGGGTTAGGGAAGAAACCATTAAGAGTTTAAGCGCAAAACATTTACCAATGATGACCACGGGGACAGTGGGTGGGTGCTTTTGTGGCAGAGTGGTCTCTTCCAGAAGAGGCATGGCTGCAGCCTGGGCCAAAGCCGGCACTGAGGAGGAATGATAGAAATGTAATGAAAGTTCCAGACATTTCGGTAGTGGTCCATTTGATATTCAGCTAAAAGCAGAGGCCCATTTGTGTACTGTCCCACCACTGCTTCCATGTTTCTGGGTCAGATTATTTGAACAGGTTTAAACCGGCTTGCTGTCTTTGTGTCTGCCAATGTTGTTGTTGTCTCATGTTAGCTTAGATCCTGTCTCCATCCACCATCATCAGCTGACTCAGAAACGCACACACACTGAACGGGGAAGAAAAAACTTTTATTCATCCTGTTATTGTCCTTTCACACACAGCCATGACCCTCCCTGTCTGTCTGGGGCTTCATACACGTGGAAACACCCGCCACAACACAACGTGCCCCCAGCTTTTCTCTTTGCCGTCCCGCCAACGTCCACACACCCCCTGTCCTATCAAACATGGCCCGCGGCGAGGCTAGCCTCTGTTAACCCCGGTGCCGCTTCCCAAACAAAAGGGAGTTCTAATCAGATTTGTGTAGGCTTGGGTCTGTTGTGAAACGTTGCCGTTGAGCATGTGTAGTGTGTGTTTGTGTGTTACGCGACAGTGCCATTGTGTGCCCGCTGGGCAGCAAATCCCCCCTGATCACTCCTCCGAGTGGGCCCTAATCCCACTGGGCCTGTTTATGTCTTTACCTCCCCTTTCAACAGCAGCAGGGTGAGAATGTGGTGCTGGCATGCTGACAGACCAAACCATCAGAGCTCCTCCTCCTCTCATACCCGCCAGCCACACACAGCCACCGCCACCACCTCCACCGCACACACTCACAGACTCTCCCGCCAAAACATTACCTAACGGTCACCACAAACAGTGCCCACTTGCCCCAGTTTCTAACCATAACATTGTCCACACTGCCTTTGTCTTGCATCCCAAAACTCTGGCTCACATCCCCGAAAACTCCCATGTTTCCCTGCTGCCAATACAATGCGCTTCATTTCACGTGCACCCCTCTCTCCCTCCCTCCATCCCCCTGTCTGACCTGTCTCTGTAGGCCAACCGGTTGTCTTTGGTAGCTGGCTTGTTTACCCTTTTCAGTGAAAGCACTGGGATTCCACACATTGCCTGCCCTGTTTAGAGAATGTCGTGCCCCCAGTTGGCAAGCTGATACTGGTATTTCCATGCCACTGGTCAATTTGACAAAACCCCATAGTGCTTACAGTCAGAAAAGTTTTTTTATTTTTTTTATTTTGCTAGAACTTTCACTTTTCACTTTGCACACCCTTGGATCAATACATAACAAAATTAGCCTCTTACTGCAGTTTTCTTTCTTTGGCAAGGACCCCTTACAAGATAGAAAATATAGGGGTCCCCACTATATTTTCTATTATTTCCCCCTCATGTATGTCCCTTGGAATAATTTGATGTAGCCTTTTTTTTTTTCTACTTAGTTATGTGAAAGAACAACACAAGAGAATTGTATTAAAAGATATTAGATATGTACACATCTAGAGAGTGTGTTGCACTCTTGCATAAATATACAGTAAAAAAAAAAAAAAGAAAGATATATAAATAATATAAAATATAAAATAGGCCAACTAAAAGACATAAAGACCCTGGCCTTGGACTTGGAATATGATATGCCTATAAAACTGTTTGTGGAAAGGAAAATGTTTGTGCAAATAATATAAAATAAATAAATAATAATTTTGGCAACACCTTATAGTAAGGATACATGAATGGTCATGAATTTATATATGACTTCATGCATTAAAAAGAATTTATGTAATACTTCATGAACTATCAGAAATGTACAAGAATTAACAATGTGACTTAATGCAAAAATAGTACAGTAATTAATGGAATGCAAACAACTAAGGTATGTCAATCATCATAGGATGTTTGTGTCTTCATAGATAGATCTGCAGGGCAAAAAACCTGACCAGTCACGACACTGCTCATGTTTTCTGTTGAATTTAATCATGATTAATGAAGCAGTTCTTCCTCATGACTTCATCATATTTTTTGCCCCTTGAATTAAAGTCAGCCCTTCTCTATATTCAGGCATAATGTATTTGGAAATAGAAATGCAAATTAGATCATAATTTTGCACTCTATTTCAATTATGGTTTATCCATAATTATCCATATCAATCATGTATGCATAAGCAACAAATGGTTAATACATGTGGCTTCATTCATTATGCCACCGTTATGTTATTTGTTACTGACAGAGGTCACTACTTTATTTGAAAGGCCACAAACATGATGAGGTAATGAAAAAGTAATGCTTCATGAAGTACTGCATGATAGAATTCATGCTGTTTCATACATGAAGTCATGTATTGATTAATGATAATTCATGTACTAGAAAATGTTACCAATATTTTTTCTTATATCATGATAATAATAAAATGAATCAATCTGAAAACTTTTCATGGAACCCATGGAAGAGTGCCACAGACCCCTATTTGAGAACCATTGCTTTACTGCTTTTATTGTAATTTAATATTAATGTTATTCGTCAACTTTTTTCACCAGTATAATAAAGAACAGGTCGACTGATCTCCCCAAATGTTTGACAAAACAGAAGTTATATAGTTCAGTAAGGAAGTTTGTTCTAGACCTTACTAACAGTGTGTATGTCACAACAATCTCAATTTAAAGGTCCCAGTTACCAGCTTTCAACCGCATCTCATATGTTAATCAGCAAATGGGTATTATACAATCACACAGCAGTATGTAGTGTTTGTTTAGGATGGTTATGTTGTTGTACAGCATGATGCAACAACAGTGCTGATTACACCTGATTCACAAAACAAGTTTATATTTCTGAGATTATGGTGACAAAGGCAAGAATAAATTATGAGCACAAGTCTGTGTGCTTTATTTACTGCATCATTGACATTTAATTAAACTCAGTTCAACGGCAAAGCAGATCATCCAAACTGTTTTACCTGAGAGGAAAAATCTGAATTGTAAATTGAGGGAAACAGTTAAAAGGTAATGTTAAAATGTTCACTTGGTTGTTGTTGTTGTTAGTTGACTTCATGGTTTGTTTTGCTGCTCTCCTGCCCTTTCATGCGCCTACATGTGCGCGTTTTGCAGCATGTGTGGAGAGGAAGGATCATACTTTTCTAGAACATGGTGTACTGAGTATTGTGGGATATGGAAAAGAACTGACACTTAACGTTACTCCTTTAATGTTTAATTGCTCAGTGGAGTGACAAAATGTACTTTCAAAAATCCACCATCCTTTTTGTGCTTAATTTGGAAACCACGCTTGTAAATATGCGTTTCGGTAATGATTGCTCTGATTCTCAGGCTCTGTTTGAAAGGTGCGTTTGGTTTTTAGAGGCCTATAACTGCAGCCAACGTGGACTAATTTGCACAGAGCAAATTAGGTTAACTTTACCTAAGCACTAGATTGTATGCGTACATATATATAAATGGATGTTGCTGCAGCACAAGCTACTGGCGCAGCAGAATGATGTAGCAGTCTGTCACCCCATCATCATCCTCATGGCTCAGACCTCCTCACTACACTTCTGCCTCCTGAGCAGCGGTCCTCGCATCCTGCATCCAAGGAGCACATGCGAAACACGGCGGCTGTGTTCCCATCATTGCATAATTTAGGTCAAACACACACTCATCCGCAACAAGAACAGCATCTCTTACCGCGTTGTGGTGTATGTCTCTGTCTCCCAGTCGCGTCCTGTTATCACGACCCACGGCTGCGTTTCTCACCGTATAAATAGGCAGACACCGGTGGGAGGACCTATCGGACTGTCCGGGGTCTGCATGAGATAATAAGCCAGCCTCTCTCTCGTCATCACACACACATGAATTCACACACTCACCTCTGTGCGGTTAGATCCGAGCAGACCTGGTTTATTCAGGTCTGACCAGCCTGTAAATGTCGCCTGAGGGGGAGATCTTCTCTGTGTCTTGGTGGCAGTGTTTGTGTGTGTGTGTGTGTGTGTGTGTGTGTGTGTGTGTGTGTGTGTGTGTGTGTGTGTGCGCGCGCGTGTGTGTGTGTGCGTGTGTGTGTATGAGGGAGAAACCGGGTCCTGCGTTTGCTTTTGTCGTCACATGCGCATCTCTGCACCGGCAGCAGCGTGCGCGCGTTCACAGAGACAGAAGAGAGCCGGAAGATGAAGATGAGATGAGCAGCATCCTTCAGCAGCATCCTCACAGCGCCGCCGACTCTCTGCTGCTCACTGAGTGGGCTCAGAGTGAACACAGGGGTTTATTTTTAAGATATGCATTGCTCAAATCTTAGTCATGCTCAGGACAGCCCAGTGCTGTTTCTGGCCAGAAACAAACAAATAAAACGCTGCACCTGTAGGCTTCTGTGGGCTCCTTCAAGCTATGAGATGTTTTGTATGTCCCATGCAGTGTAAAAATATTGGACAGTATCAGGGGTGTAAATATAGACAGTGCTGTGCATTAGGGCCCTTGGAGGTGGGGGTCTTACAGAGAGTGGGCACTCTGACAATGTTGTCAGAGGAGGGGCACTTGCAAGTAATTCAGATGCACATTGGAGAAATTAGACACCCTTTCTGGCAGAAATCTTGCTACTCAGAAAAAAGAGAATTGGTGGACCAACTTAAAAAAAAATCAATTTGTAACCAAAAGAATTAAGTTTTTTCAAATCAAGTTAACAAGTTACATGAACACATTTGCTTTCAGTCAGATGCGTGATAACTCAACTCAATTGCTTTACCCAAAAGTAAAATACTGCTCCTTAATAACTGCTTTCAGGTAAAGTGGTATTTTTATCGTAGGCCACCCTTAGTGTTAGGGTTAGGTTTTGTTCAATGAGTTAACGAAAACTTAAACAACACAATTTACTCAATTCAGGTGGATCGTTTTATATTTAACATGATACATCATTTGGTAACCACATAATTTTGCCACACATTAGACTTACCTTCTTTCTGAGTCACCAGGAGAAAATGGCAGCTCAGCTACATGGGAAAAATCTGGAAAACGTCAGACCCACAGTACTAAAAGAAACTTAAGTGACGCACTTGTACTGCACAAAGAATAGCAGGTTAAGGGAATGGGATATAATTTCAAGTTGCAATAATCAAGAAATAGACTGCCATCACTGATGCAGAAAACTGAGTTGGACACATTCAAAACATTACATTATTAAAGTACTACTGAAATACACTTTTACAGCTTATTTTAACCCAAGTTATGTTTCCCCCCCTTTAAAGCTACCCAGAAAGGGCTTTCTGACAGAAAGGCTTGAAGGCTAACTTCCCAACAGTAATTCAGATGGACACCTTGGAAATGTGCTTGTGTTCAAAGAAGAACTCACATTAATTCAAACACAATACCATTTTCAATATATGGGACATCCATCTTCGTCTTTTTTTTGTGTGAAATTCTAATAGTAAAATAACTAATTAATTCAATTTTAAAATCCAACAAAGTGTTGGTAAAATATATCTAATAGGGCCCAGGACTACCTTTTGTCAATGGACAGAATTAACATTATGATGATGATTTCACCTTTCTGAGAACCCTCTGGTAGTGAAGCTAAAGCTGAGACGTGTCCTACTGTAGGAGTGATGCTACAGTACATCCATAGTGGAAAGAGCTCGTCTTGAGAGCATAAATGACAGTAGCTAATCTGTATAGTGTGGGGCTTAAATCAGTGTCAGAATTTCAGTGTGAAGGCATACACAAGAATAGCTAGAAATAATGTATTTCTAGCAGGATGCTTTACAATCGGTTAAATGATTGCACAGGCTCCTTTTTTCACATGAAATTACTTCAAGAGAAACAGATGTGGACGGTCTACAAGTGAGTAAACATGACAAAGTCAGCAGTTTCCAAATCAACCCAATGAAATGATGATCAAGGGAAAATTTGGTACTTTTCATGTGGATGCACAGTCAGTGTTGATGGTAACTGTAGTCAATTGAAGCAATAAATTACTCAGTTTGTTTTATTGAAGACAGAGTTCTCCTGCTCACTTAGCCATACATCAGTGCTGTGTCTCATCACCCTAATTCAATGAACAGCTGTCCAGTGTGCAAGATTTTGGCAAGCTATTAGCAGAATATGGCAGAAAGGGAATATAATATTCTTGAGTGTCATCACCTGAAAAATAAGAATCACTGTGATTTCCTGCATATTAGTACTGACAATAATAGAGGTTGCAGTGTGGAGTAAGGGGCGATGCATGTACGGGGGTGACAAAGGATAATAAATATATGATGTCACAACAAAACTTTTATATTTGACAATATAATAATAACATCATTTCCATCCATTTACAATACACACGGGGTGTCTTTCAAGTGTAATTTCAATTGTCTCAGTTTTTCCACAGTCGGTCTACTGTCATTACATACGCATTACGTTGTACAGATCACAGTGGATCGACAAAGGCACAAAACATGTAGCCTACTTCTGAACTGAACTGCAGTTTTTCTCGGGGCCGTACGTTTGACACGCTGCCAGCTGCCACTCACTCCTGCGAAGTCCCGCCTCTTTGTCTCGTCATCCAATGAGCTGAGAGAATTCTCCACCCCACTTCCGGTCCTCCATACAAACACATGTAAACTAGCCGCTAGCTCAGTCAACAACACAAAAAGTGGCAATAAACGCCACTGAAGATGGTCCAGTTCAGTAGAATCTGCCTCCGGAAAGTGAGTACTGTAGCAGATAAACATTTAATCTCATGAAAACTATTTATTTATTGTCAGTTATCATGGTGACATTGGCATTGGTAAGCTAACAGTTAGCTAGCTGTGTGAGAGGCTGCTTGTAACTACTGTCAAAACATCACCACTGACACAATTCTAGTGTCTTTTATCAGCGTATATTCTTAATACCATTCTGACCATCTATGACTGAACATTATAAAACGAACTGGCGTTAGTTATGGATGTGTTTAACATACGAACATATATATCCTTGTCAATGTATTTACACATTTAATACCACATATAGGTGAGCTGTGAAGCATGAAAACTCATTCATGGCCTTTTACTTCACTTTTACTCTTTTTTGAGACGCCTGGTTGAAAAACTCTTAAAACAGTTTTTTGATTGCTTTCATAGAAAATATGTCTAAGTTCAATCTCGGTATTACACGTAGGCGAGCGACACTAGCTCTAATATGATGAGCATTACTTCCCCCAACCCCATAAAAGTAGTCTTTGAGATACTTCAAGAGCACATTGAGAGGCTCCATTGTTAAAAAATATTATGTACCCTACACACTGAGTTAGTAGTTGTATGGCTGACCCACACTGTTGCAGTTGTTGTTGCCAACATTAGCCATTTTTGTACAAATCAGATTTTTTTAAGTTATTCAAAATAAAAATAAAACCATTCTAGCTCTCTTTGTGGAGGGCTACATAGAAAAAACTTAAAAAACTTAAACTTAAAAAGTTACTTGGAACCATTTTGAATCTCATCACTGTAAATGTCTCTTTTCTTTCTCCTGCAGTATGGGAACTTTGTAGATAACCTACGTCTGTACATCCGTGGAGGTAGTGGGGGTATGGGTTTACCCCGTCTTGGGGGACAGGGAGGGAGTGGAGGAGATGTGTGGGTGGTGGCTGCAAATAACATGACCTTAAAGAGGATCAAGGACAAGTACCCCCAGAAACGTTTTGTAGGTGGATCAGGAGCCAACAGCAGGTTTGTTCCTACAAATACAACCTTAAGGTTCTTTAAGTTGGAATATCTGTTCACCAGTCATTGACATCATTTGATAAAAATGTTTTTCAAAGATCCTTAAACATGTTGCACAATTCATACCTGTCAGTTAGAGCTGTGTTTTCTATTTAGCATGTGTGAATTTTATTTGTCGACAGTGTCCGAGCACTGAAAGGAGAGAGGGGGAAGGACATGGAGGTTTTGGCTCCTGTTGGTATCACAGTCACCACTGATGATGGCAAAGTACTTGGTATGTCAAACATCTTTT
>JAJHUR010120731.1:1529-12675 GCA_027495735.1 Lutjanus campechanus
CACACACAGTACTCATATCTGATTATTTTCATTCACTTTTCCTCTGGTTCATCCAGCAGGCTCAGCTCTCATGTTTCTGCTCAGGCTGAGGGGGCGGAGGGAGGAAATCTCTGTCTGACTCAGTTTATTGTAACATTTATGACACACTTGTGATTGTAATGTTTCAGTACATTGACTCAGTTTTTCAGAGTTAAAACGATTAAAAATCTCCGCTGTGTGAACACATCATGAGTCAGATGTGAGCGGTTCATAATTTTTCACACTGATGGGATTTCCAGCTGTTTGCATGATGGGTTTTTTTTTCCTGCTCTGTATTTGGGGCATTAAATCTGATCTCATCTCATCTTGTGTGTGCGTGTGTGTGTGTGTGTGTGTGTTTCAGCTGATGGAGAACGCAGCTTACACATTTGAGCAGCTGCTCTACAAAGCCGTCCAGGACAACCCCGACAACGCCAGCTCCGCCATCGAAAAGGCCAAACACAGAGTGCTGAAGGTCAGCGAGAACGCAGAACCTTGTTGATGCTGGAATCAACTTAGTTTTATCAAGAGTTTTAACGTGCTAAGAAGGAGACAGATGTTCTAATTAGGGTTGTTTGGACTCCAATATGGTAAATGCCCCCATACAGCCAAAAATTGAAAAAAGGGGTTGAGTTTTGGAACTCAAACTCAAGCAAGCACAAAATGATATAATATATAAGTATGAAGAACATTTATAGATGTCAATTACAATGAGAAACTTCGTGTTCTTTTCAGTACATGTGACAAAAAATCATTGTCTCGGTTCATTGAAACATGTATGACGTTTGCTCAGGAGACGCTGTGATTGGTGGAACAGCAGGAAGCTGTGATGACTGGTTGAATTTGCAAAAAGTTGCACTGAATGTACAAAATTGCAAGGTTGTGCAGAATTCATAGCAGTTGGCTGAATTTGCATTAACTGTTAGGATTGCAACGTCGCAACTTCCTGGAGGAACTGATTAGTCCTGAAACTGGATGCTGCTACTTCCCAGCAGCGTCCTGGATGTCAAATTATTTTAACCTGAGCCAGACCATCAAACAATGATAGGAAGCATATCGCATCCATACAGGGTTAGAAATATAGAGATGTTAAAAAATGCTGTATATTATTTAAACATATCGGTATTGGAGTATCAGATTGTTGTTTTTGGAAATTGCAACAGGAGATATAAGAAATGTTTTTAACCAAACAGGGTTCAACATTCAGTTTTATCACCTGTATGAATAATTTTATTAGTGCTTATTAAATAACAACAAAGACCTGCATTAATCTCAGGCTGCAACATCTACAAAATCTTTCTTTTTCAAAGATCTTCATGTGAAAAACATCATTTTGTGATGCTGCTGTTTACATGTTATCATACCTGAGAGAGAAAAAAAAAAAATCAGACCCACACCAGGACTGACTGACCTCCAGACCTCGTCTGTTTGTTCTGCAGCAATACGACTACGACAGCAGCACGGTGAGGAAGAGGATCTCCAGAGAGGCTCTCGTCTCCATCACTCTGCCCTTCATCAAGAAGAACCTGGCCCCCACCTGCAAAACTGTGAGTCTCACACACACACATTCACTCACACTCTTAATATTTCTAGACTGATTAATTGTGTTAACCTTAACCTTAATGTTAACTACTGACCCAAAAATCAGCATTTCTCAAATTGGGGACACGACTTTGTCCCCAGCTGCACCAAAAGTCCCCAGTTATCAGGTCTAAAATGTGTCCCCGAAATTAGCCTCAAGTCACACTGTTTAAAAAAGATAGTTGAGAAAACTCAAAATATCAAGGCAACGTACTGCGGTTAGATTTTTGAGTTTTGAGCTCAGCTGAAATAAACTTTTCCTGACCTTTAATCTTTAACTGAGATCATTTACTTGCTCACTTAATCTACTTTGGTACCTGACATATAAATAGTTTTAATTGAAATTTGAATTGAAAAAATTTAACCATGATTCACGTTCTCTTCTATGAATATACTCAATTTTTTTCAAATAAAGTTTTTTGGCTTTGTAAAACTCAAAGATTTAAGTTTATTTAAAGAAGAAAAGTAAATTATCTCAACAAAAGATCAGTAGTTGGTAAAACTTTGGCTCAAGTTGGGCTCAAAACTCAAAAATCTATTGCAGTCCACCGTCTTGACATTTAGAGTTTTCTCAGCTTTTCTGTTTTTATGGTGCACACACACACACTCCACAGTCTGACCTCTGTGTGTGTCTCTGTGTTCAGGAGCTTCAGGGTCTCGAACAATCCATCGACACCGATCACTCCAACTTCATCCATGTCGAGAACGTATATGAGAGCATCCTCCTGCAGACTCTGGACAAGGAGGTCACCAAAGGTAAGACGGCGCTCGCTCTGATGAGACACGCACGTCCTCCCTCACTGGGACGGAGACATGTCTCTAACCCTCCTGTTGTCTTCCTGTCCTGCAGTGGTGAAGGAGGCGGCGAGCCTGAAGAAGTACAACCTGTTCACGGACAGCAGAGACCTGCTCAGTCAGTCCAGCCGCTCCAGCCTCTCCTCGCCATCCGTCTCCACTCCCAGCAGCCCGGCCATGGCGCTCGCCTCTCCCTCTAAAGCTGCGGAGCTGCAGCCCCCGTCTCCTCTCACAGTCAACGGACAGTCGTCCTCCCTACAGAAGGAGGAGGAGGAGCAGGAGAAGGTGAACGGCGTGCCGCAGAGCGAAGCTTCAATGAGTGCCACGGTCATGGAGACGCCTCTGGGGAAGGTTGAACAGAAAGAAGAGCCTCAGAGTGTCACAGAGGTACCGAAACCCGAAGCAGAAGACGTCGTCCAAACTGTGAAGGCAGATGCAGATGTCCACGTTGCACTTGAGACCCCAGTGTTCGCAGAAACGACCAATCAGAGTGAGACACAAGCAGCCCCAGAGACTGTGATCCAAGAGGAGGCGATTTCTGTCAAAACAGAAGAAGAAGAGACGGCTGCCGAGCCGCAGAGCACAGACGCTCCAGAAGAAGCAGAAATCACTGTGACAGAAACAGGAAGTACACAGACAGATGTGGAAGCAGCTGCAGCACAGACAGAAGTTCCTGCTCCGTGTCCAGAGTCGACACCTGAACCTGTTAACACTCCAGCAGAAGGTACCGAGTCTCAAACTGTAGGCAGCAGTGAAGAAGAGACTCACTGTGAGAGCTCAGACACCAAGTTAGAGGCTCCCTCTGGTGGTCAGACAGAAGTAGTGACAGCTGCAGACGTCAGCCTGGACCAGAAACCAGAGGTAGCAGAGCCGGTTGCTGTCTCAGACCCGAACTCTCTGGACGTGTCAGTAGGAAGTGAGTCGGCTCCATCAGACATCGAGTCTACAGAGGAGGTCAAAGCGACTCAGAGCAGCGAGGACGAAGTATCGACCACCTCCGACATCCTGGAGGATGAGGCGAACCTCAGCAAGTCGCCTCTGAGCTCAGACGAACCCGCTGAGGACAGAACCGCGAGCGACGAGCCGTCTCCTCAGGCTCAGACTGAAGCTGCGAGCGACGACGCCGGTGTGGGCAGAGACATCGAGGCAGGCGCCAGCGTGAGCGCAGAGGAAACAGAAGCTGCAGCCTCTCCGTCGTCTGAGCCCGCCAAAGAAGAAACCCCGTCCAGCCCTGAAGCCCCGCCCCCGGACTCCATCAAGGAGATCCGGGACCTGGTGGTGGAGGTGTTCGAGGTGGAGGAACTGGTGCAGCGTTACCCCAGTGGAGTTCCAAAAGAGGAGTGAAGCATCACAACCAGACACAACTGAATTACAGTTCTGACGAGGGACAAAAGTTAAAGATCCTTCATATGGAGTCATAGGAGTGCCATAAAAAAAAACTGTTAAAGAATAAGAAAATAAATGTGAAAATATACAGTACATTAAGAACTATGAGGACAAAAATATAAAAGAATAATTAGGGTTTTTATTTATTTTCACATTTATTTAATTTAAACATTTAAAAAAAATCTCTATTATTATATTTTTACCTATCTATTATGTATAATTTTAAAATAAATTGTTTGCAGCCAGCTGATTGACAGCTTGGCCCTCCAAAGAATAGCAAAAGCAAAAAAAAAAACAGAACAATTTATATACAATAAATAAAAAATATAATTGAAAAAATAAAAATATATAGAAATGATTTTACAAATAAATGTGAAAAATCAAAATGTTTAAAATTATTCTTTGACATTTTGTTGATCATATTAAAATTTCCACATTTAGGGATGCATGAAATAGATTTTTTTTTCAGCCAGTACCTTTAACTGCTTCTCATGTTTGATGCCGATAAGATAACCAATAATTTAACAATTTTGTATTTTAAAAAGACGTTCATATTACCTGTAGTTTAAGCACATCTGAGAAGAAAGGGTCAGATTCAGTGATGCACAAAAAATTGGATTTTTAAATTCAGATTATTACTTTATTCATCGTGCGTCCCTGCTTTTATTTCTTTCTCTTTATTCCCACATTTTTAAACCTACTTATTGATTTCCACACTTATTTCCTTATTCTTTTACAGATTTCTTCTTTTTTATGGCACTCTTATGACTCCGTAGTTTTACTGTGGTCTGCTGAAGGAACCAAATAGCTTCCATTTCTGGAGAAACTGCCCCCCCCCCACCATGTGCACTGCCTCAAGTTGTCCCGAAGTTAAAACGAGGACATTTTCCTCCTCAGAGCAGAAACAGAAAAAGACTCCTGAACTGTTTTTAAACACTTATGCATGAAATTATAGTAAATTATTTATACAAATCATTTACACATATCAATATATTAGCGGTGTATAAAACCAACAGGTCTGATTCATTCAGTGACTTTGACAGGATTTTTTTTAAACACTACAGTTACTTTAGCAACAATTTGTTTCTAAAAATCTTAATTTAGAGTTTTACTTTTATTAAGATTGTGAAGAAGTTTTCATTATGCTGTGGTAGATTATCTGCTGATAGTTTCTGTCTGCGAGTGGGATGTGAAGATGGATTTTACTCTCATGTTGATGTGAGCTGGACTGAGGATGCAGCCTAAATCTGGCACTATTCAGAGTCATATTTATCATATGTATTTTACTCAAATATTAATAGTTTTTTCTCTCCCGTGTTTATGACTTAAGAACAGTTGAAAATAGTTTTTTTTGTCAGGATCATTTTTTTTTAAGTGTTTGTTGCTGTAATACTCATTCTGACCACAAGAGGCTGCACCAGTACCTGCCCAAACTTTTTTCACCTGTTTTCACAGACAAAAAAAAAGGTAACTTCAGAGAAATGATCCTGGCAAAACTATTTTTCTCTGCCTGTTTCACAGATGAAAAGAAGGAATTTAGAAAGATTCTCCAGCAAACCGTTTTGACAAACAAGGAGAGAAAACTCCTGCTGATCGATTTTCTGTTTGTCTTCAATTAAACAAAGAAAACTCAACACGTTAAATACCGAACTTTAGAGGTGCTGTTAGCAGGCTACCTGTTTCCCTCTGCTCCCAGTCTTTATGCTAAGCTAGGCTAACCACATCCTGACTCATGAGACCGATATCGATCTGAACATCTCACTCTCAGCAGGGAAAAAGCAAATGAATTTATTGCCCAAAATGTTGAACTATTTCTTTAAACAGACTACGTTAGACTCCCTCCTCAGTAGTGTCACAAACTTATTACAGATATTTTAATACAACAGACCACAGGCATCAATCAGCTGGATCAATACCACTTCCAAATTCATACTACAGCTGTAGTTTAGGAACAATTTATTTCTCCTTAATGTGATTTTTGTTTTACCTACTGAAGGATTTTAACTGAAGAAGTAGCTCATCAAAGTGCCTTCACAGTACCTCCATGTTGCCTCCACGTGCCTTCAGTCACATGATGATGGAAAGCAGCCTCTGTCATGTGGATGCGGTTGCCGTGGCGACTGGTCCAAGTCTAAACGCCTGCGCCTTTTGCCTGTGTGGAGCATCTCACAGAGACAGAGTTAGCAGGACAGTTTACAGAGAGAGGACAGGCAGGAACATTTGACCATAAACTGTCCACCAGATGAATGTTATGTTGGTTGATGGAAACATTGTGTGGAAATATTAATAATAAAATAAAGAGTCTTTAAACAAACATGCCCTCAGAACGTCTCTGTGTGAACTCTCCACTCTCTGGTTTCAATGTTGGGAAAACAACACAAACAATAAATGGTTTTATTTGCCAGTAAAACAAACACAGCATTATGCTTTGATTATTTATTTATGGTCCACAATGTTTTTTTTAACCAATCACAGACTCACTGCACTGAGAAATATCAAAAACCTGCAAGTGATCCAACATCTGTGACACATTAGATACTAAATACAGTTGGACTACAATAATATTCCTTCCATTTATGTGATATATTGCACCACAGAAGAAGTATCTCATATTTCAGTGGGCGAGCAGCGCTCCAGGCACGTCAAGGACAAGATCAAGAATAAAAAGATCCTTTAACATTTGTTCATATTTAAAACACGTTTTCGAGATAAGACAATAAAGGCTGTTCACATTAAATTACATTCACAGAAATAAAGATAAAAGACATCTTAACCCAGCGTCCACATTTTAGACAGTTTACTGCAGTGCTTCCAGTGACAGAAATTAATGGTCAGTCTTTTATTTTATGGTCCATAATTTTCTCATTAGTTTCCTGGAAAGAACGGAGTAATTTGGTACTTATTAAAGGGAAAAAAAGACAGTTGTTTGAGTTGAATTAACTGTGTGGGCTTTATAAAAAGTTGAGGAATTCCAAAGTCATTTTCTTGAATGAAAGGATCCATTTAATCCCAAATTAATATTTATGAATTGTTCATTTATTACTGGAAACTGTATTTTTCACATGTTGTATTGTATGATTTCCAGCAGACATGTTTCATATTTGCAAATTCGCTTGCGCTGCTCTTCACTGACTAAAAACAATTCTTTTGTATTCAGCATTAATTGAACAGAAAAGGAAAGATCCGCACATGAAAACGCTCCTGTTTCAGGTGTTTATTTGTGTTGTTTGTTCTTCCTCAGACTACAAAGTCAGAAGGAGGAAGGAAGGTTTTCTGAGGACGAGCCTGAAGCTCGAAACGTCCCACAAATAAAGCAAATAAATACTTCAAACAGGAGCTTTTTGGTGAGCAGGTCTTTCCTTCTCTGTTCAGGTACTTTTATGATCCAGCACCCATCCCACTGGGCTTATGGATGTGTGTGGCTTTTTCATTAATTATTGATTGGTCTTAATAATTTTGAAGTTTCTTTAAAAGTATTAAATTGAAACTGTACCAATTGAAGAGTCTCTCTACAGTATTTTCCCTGTAATCTGTACCCAATTCACTGCAGGAAATAATAAAATACAGACCATCAAGTGTTAAATATTCTAATGTATAATTATTTAACATGTTGCATAAGGCATAACTCAGTGGTTCCCAATGTGTGGACAGGAACCCCATCAGGGACCCAAGATCAATCTGAGAGGTCTCAGAATGATTAAAGGGATAAGATAGTTTTTCTATTGAAACAATCAAACAGTCTTAGAAAGACAGAAAAAACACTTTCTATGAAGCTCATATCTATAACGCACTATAAGCACATTCATATAACATCATAATGCATTTATCAGGCTTTTCTAAAACTTTTTATAAAAGGTTTATAATCATGCACAACAACATATAAACTTATAAAGTACTGTACAGCACATTATAACTGCTAAAACTTCAGCCAGTTATAATCACACCGAGGGAACTGCACAAACAAATCATAACAGGTTATTAATTGTAAGCAGAGCTGCAACTATTAATCAGTTATTAAATTGATCACAATTACTTTGATACTCAATTAATTGATCTGAGTAATTTTTTAAGGAAAAAAGTCAAAATTCTCTGATTTCAGCTTCTTAAATATGAATATTTTCTGGTTTCTTTCCTCTCTGACAGTAAACTGAAGATCTTTGAGTTGTGGACAAAACGAGACATCTGAGGACGTCACTTTGGACTTTGAGAAACGCTTATCGACATTTTTTCACCATTTTCTGACATTTTATAGAGCAAACAACTAATCGATTGGTCAAGAAAATAATTGACAGATGAATCAACGATGAAAATATTCATTAGTTGCAGCCCTGATTCTAAGTTTGAAATGTAAAAATGTCTTATAAACATCATACAGCTGCTAATAACCTTCTACAGTGTCACTTTACTTAAAGCTCACAAAGTCATAAACCGAGTTATAAGTTATAAGTTGTCATGGTTGATCATAAACATTTATAAAGAGTTTTATAGAGAAAGTGTTACAGAAAAAATAAATAAATAAATTTTTGGTCGAAGGCTATGATTTATGAAGTTTACTTCAGCCAGTGTCTCCGGCATCTAAACTCCATAAAATATCATCTGTTTAAGTAAAAGTCTGGTGATATTCTGCAGTTTTCCTCTTGTAAATAAATCTCATGTGCAGTAAATTGATCTCCTCACCAGCGTGTGTCGCAGTCTGATACGTCTTCTTTCTGTGTCACAGAGCTCCGCTGTTGTTGCAGAAATATTAAAAACACACCCCTGAGCCTCACTGCTGCTCTGGCTGACATGTTTCTTCATTAACATGAACACACCGTCACCAGAGCGCCACGTGGATTAATCCGCCGCTGAAAATAGTCCCTAACAGACGGACTATTTCCTCCTGTTTGTTTGATAAAAACTACTGTGAAATTACTGAACCTTTTTTAAAGTTCTTTTTAAAAGTAGGAACCAATGGACTTGGAGCTGAAAGCCACAGACGGGAAGTCAAACAGTACCGAGAGACGGACTAACATGTTGTTGGTTTGGATCTGCTCATGGAGATTTGAGGATAATAACAAAAAACACAGAACAACACCAGACTCATCTGTCAAAACACACTTCATTCTCTTCTCCTGTGATGAACTGTCACATCAGGCAGAATGTGGTAAAAAAAAAGAGAAACACTTGAAACACTTGAGAAAACATCTGAGTGCAGTTCAGTGTTAAATCAACAGCTGCCCAGTTTATCATTAAAAACAGAAAAATATTACACTTTGTTCCTCTCGAATCAATGAAGCCAAGTCAACATTAAACTGTTGTTTACAAATTTGCTTGAATAAAACTGAAATCCTCAATACGTAGGAAGTTTGAAGGACAATGTGTTCAAGTCTAATACTAATAAATCATGTACTTTTACTTTGAGCTTTAAGGATTTTATGTTCTTGCAACAAGAAATAAAAAAAAACAAACGACTTTCATTTGGGCGACATGTTTCCATTTGGTCCCTGCGCAGTTCCTTGTTTCAGGAAATCTTCCCTGAATGAGTGTTAGTTTATATAAATAAGAATTTTGGTACTTTAACATCAAGAAAACACTTAATTCTAAAAAAAATTCTGATTGTTCGACTCAATAACTTACAGACTATCTGATGGTTATGATTAGATTCTTTGCAGTGAGGAGCATAAAGCAAAGACACGTGTTGATATTATTGCTGCACGGCCTCGACGCAGCTTCTGAAACACACAGTGGAGTGTGTGCAGTGTTTACGTGTGAGACAGAGGGTCCAGGTTTACCGGGAGGCAGTTGTAGAAAAAGGATTCATCAGGCCGGAAGCCGTAGGCGCTGACGGGTCGATCTGCTGACACAAACTGCTCCGACACACTGACGGGACAGGAGAGAGATGGAAAAATTAATACAGTCTGATGCAGTGAGACAGAATTACACACAAGTTTGTGCAGGAGACACACAAAATTATAAATCTAATCAATTTAACCTTCAGAGCATCTTTTAAAAGAATCTTTATTTACTCCTTTGGCTCATGTTTAGGCTTTTATGATTAATGTGAATATAAATATAAATTTTTTTAACTTCAGTGTTGATCATATAAAAACATTCACCTTCGTTTTCAGGATTTTAACCCTTTAAATGGCAGCTTGTTTATGTGATGCCACTGTTTTTTGTTTTGTTTTTTTCTTAAAGGGACGGACAGGGAGGTGGAATATTTACAATTTCTCTCTGTAGCTGCACACACATACACACTCCTACACCACCCTTGGCTAAAAACATTAGCAGTCATACAATGAAAACCCAAATGGCCCCAAAACGAGCCCGGGATGCACACAGGGTTAATTACATTACTGAATTATTACAGACACACACTTTTGAAACAGCTGTTTTCATCCAAATGGAAAATCAAACATTTTAACAAAAGAAAAACAGTTATCGATTATTAGGAGTAGATTCATCAAGATGAGCTAAAACATCAAAGTAAACGTCCAACACATTTCTCCCAAATATAGTTTCTGTCATTTTAGGTCGTACTTGTCATACTGATGTTAGTTTAAGAGTTTATTTTTTTTTCATCAGTTTGGTTTTAATTAGTTGTCTGATGGTATAAAAACAGGGTTTCATGTCATGACTGGCCACAGCTCCATCTCTGGTCACTACTGTGCAGACTCTGGTACCAAATAACGTCACCAGTGCAAGATGGCAGCTCTCATATCAGAGATATTTTGGTTTCAGTTTTGTACAGCAGGAGGAAGAAGAGAAGTGTCTTTATGTCACTGTAGTTGCCACAGCTGATTAGTGATCAGTCAGAGTTAAATTTCTGCCAAGTCAGAACTTAATCAGAAAGTGTTTCCATCTGCCATTAAAGGCGTTTTCACACCTACCTCGTTTGGTCCGGACCTTCGGACTTTTCAGTTTGATCTGGACCAAAATTACAGACCGGACCACGATCTGGACCAAACAGAGGTGGTCTCGGTCCAGATCAAACTGAACCATGGTTTGGTTTGTTTCTAGTGTGAAAATATATTTTGGATGGTGTCGACTTTCAGACTGTTTACAGGAAATTATGGCAGGATATCATCAGAGCCAGAAGAAGGAAAAACAACACACCAGAACAGAAAGAGCGGGAGGAGTACATGGGGACAGGAGGAGACCAGATGTTTGATAAGATTTTGGTCTGATGAAATGTGGACACTTT
Source organism: Lutjanus campechanus (assembly GCA_027495735.1). Lineage (NCBI taxonomy): Eukaryota > Metazoa > Chordata > Actinopteri > Lutjaniformes > Lutjanidae > Lutjanus > Lutjanus campechanus. The sequence continues at coordinate 12,493 of JAJHUR010120731.1, forward strand.
TTCACTTTGGTACTGCTGGTAGTACTGCCATCATAATAATATTATGTTGATCCATTTTTTTCCAACATCAGATGCACGCTCGTCTACAAACCAATCGATGTCAGATGTGTAGGTATGACATGTAAAGTTCTTTAGTCCACTTGGATGAAACCAAAACTAACTGGACCAAAAAAAAAAAAAAAA
>JAJHUR010120739.1:0-10260 GCA_027495735.1 Lutjanus campechanus
ATGTGACAGTATTTGATTTACTAACAGCACATCTGTTAATGCTGCCGAAAAACAAACTTTTCAGGATTAAAGTCTCCACTTCAAACGAAGAAATCTCTCTGCCTCTGGAAATTTTTTTTTTTTTTTTTGTCATGCAACAGCTGCAAAACAAATCAACTGTACTTTTCTTTTTCTCTAGACCTCAATACGATCAGGAACCCTGTGTTGGTTCCACTGTGAGAACTCACCTGAGCATTGTGTCCTGCTTTAACAGCTGCTGCAGCATCTGGTGTCTGTCCTGCTAATTCTTCCCACATAGGTGTCATCACATTACTTGGAGAGATGCTGCAACACACGGAGGACAGGAAAATAAGACAAGAAAACAGTTCTGATAATAGTTACAATTTATACAATCATTTTTATAAATATGGCAATAAATAAGTTGGTTGCAGCCTCTTTATGAAAAGATAATAGAGGGCCAGAGGAAAAATATGCATTCCTGGTTTGGGGGTGAACTGTCCCTTGAACTACCTGAGGACTGAGAATGAAATCCATGATCTAATCAACTCACCAGTTGACTCGCACATGGTAGCGACTCTCATCCACAGCCATCGCCTTTGTCATGGAGATGATCGCCCCCTTGTGGAGAAAACATCACATTCACGTCCCTCCAGCTGACATTTAATGAAAAATGTCTTAAAGTGTGGACACTTTGTCTCCTGGAGGTTGAACTCACCTTGGTGGCGACGTACGGTGCAGCATCCTTCTGACCGATGGTTCCCACCAGACTGGCCACGTTAATGATGTTTCCCTGACGCTGCCGCAGGTACGGCAACGCGTACTGAGGAGAGAGTGAGACCTCTGATGACTTCAAAGATCCTCTATGCATACAACTGTGTCTATGGGTGTGTGAGGGAGGTCAGTGGAAGCAAAGAAAGGTCAAAATAATGTTTGATAACAGCTGATAATATCTGAAACATCTGAATTTTCTTGCCAGCTGATTTCAAGGCCAGAGGTCTCGTTCAGTATCCCCGGTGCCTGAATGTTCAAGTTTTTAATTTTTTTCTTTGAATTTTGGCCTCTAAATTTTACTTATTTCTCCAATTTGAGATTTAACACCACTTGACTGGAAATTTAAAAGAGATGAATTAAAATCACATTAATTCTGACAAGCTTTTCAAAGTAAAATTGTTCAATTTACGACAAAACCTGTAGTATTTACATTGAATCAACAAGTTTTCTGTAAGGGCATCATGTGTTACAACAAAGACCCCCAACATCTGCCTAGGGACCTCTGGGGACCCCTGTGCATCCATATTATGGACCAATATTGGCCTATCCCAGCTCTATCTGTCTATGTTGCTATCAGCACGCACGCTGTCTGATACGCACAAAAACAACAACCTGACCTATAACCTGTTTACATCTGAGTGTGTTTTGACAGCAGAAACACCATAGAGGTGGGTTTGAGTTCTATGCCAGGTGTTGAACAGGTTGCACAGGTTAGATTGATGCCAAGTGGCTTTACAGGTGTGACAGCTGAGGTCAAGTTGGAACATGGGTGTGGTCCGACTGATGAATACCGAGTACTCATGGGGCATCACGTCTGTGATTTCATCATAAGATGGTATACAGTATAAGCGTCTATAGACCAGCTCAGACTAGTCCAGTGGTTCCCAAACTGGGGGGCGGGCACAGAGCCACTGCAAGGGGGGTGGGGGGGATCACTGGACTAGTCTGACACACATGAACTGATGAAGCTTCTTGGATGAGAAGCAAAACATCTTCAAGAGGCTTTTTTTTTTTAAACGAATCCTGCTTTTCTCCATTTATGATCATATTAAACTGAAGATGTTTTGGACCGTGCATGTGAAAAAAAAACAACATTAATGTTGAACCCTGAAGGCATCATTTTATAAATATTTGATCATTTTTCTTAATTAAAGTTATATAAAGTTCAATTTGTATTTTATTATATTTATAGTTTTTCATTATTAATAAAAACGCTGGTGAAAATGTACTGTTTCAGTGCTCTGGTGTCATTTTGGACAAAATTCCAGATTCAGTCGGACTTTACAGAACGAGTCAAATCTTCACAAATCACAGAGGGGAAGTTATATAAATGAAGTATTATTAACACAAGTTGGAAAGTTTACTTTGGCAGCTGAGAAGTAGCTGATGAGGTTGAGGTTCAGCAGGTCCATGAACTCCTCTGCTGTGGTCTCGTCAGTGGGTTTATGTGGAGGGTCTGAAGAAGAGGGGAAAAAAACCAGAGACATATTCAGTCTGTACCAGAGGAGCTGGACATCTGCTGGAGGGAAACAAGAAGTGTGAGACTCACGGCACCCTACGTTGTTTACCAGGCAGTCAATGTGTCCGTAATGTTCCACGGTGGTGCTGATTAATCTCTGTGGAGAACAGGACGGAGAAAACAGCAACAACAACAGAAATCAGTCGCTCGGCAGAGCAAACACAAAGACGAGTAAACACAGAACAGGTTGGTGTCAAAGTTCAACACTGAGCAGTGAGATAAGACACTTTACAAATAAATCTAAGTTTTAACTGCACATCTGGATCTTTGGATCGGAGTCATGTGATGAACAGGACACAATATAACCACAGGTCTTGTGATCAGACTGCATTTTGTTTCATAAGGGAACTGAAAATCCACATCCACTATAACCAGACCAACAACACTTCATTTTTACCTTGATGTCAGCTTCTTTGGACATGTCACATGAGACAAATTTACAGGAGCCGGGCCCTGCTTTGTTCAGCTCCGCCTCCAGAGCCTCACCACCCGTACCTGGAATACAAGTATGATTATGGTGAAATATACACGAATTATAATGAGATTTTAGGAATAAATGTCTTTCAGTACAAACCATAAACAGATGATCTGCACATCAACACCCAACAGGGTGTAATATACAATAATCAGTGGTGGAAAGAGTACAAGTACTGTTACACTGCTGAAATATTACTCAATTACAAGTACTGGTGTTAGAAATATACTTAAGAAAAAGTGCAAAGTATTTGTTGAGTATTAGTTACTTTTAACCACTGACGTCATCATAATCTCTCCAAACCAAGGCTGCAAATTTTGTGCATTTTCCTGATTTATATCCTAATTTATAAAATACAAAACAAGACAAACCAATGTCAGAGTATGATATAAATATCAATGAGTACATTTTTAATTAAATAATTAAATTCTTAATGCCAATTAATCAATTAATGATTAGTCATTATCATCATTTTGTTTAGTTTTTCGTTTGTATGTCTTTGTCTTCATTGGCCCGTTTGTGATCAGATCAAACTGTACTCAACTACTCAACTACCATTTTAAAAGTAACTAAGTAGATTATGTTGTGTAATAGTACAACTAAAAGGTACAGATTTGAAAATCTACTGTTAAGAGTTTATGAACTTTCCAAAACTTCTAATAGTACCTGAAGGCATCAGATCAAACCCCATGATTTTGTACAGAGTTGAAAATTTGCTCACAAGTACCCCAGAAACTAATTAATTACAGTTATTAGAGTTACTTCCACCCCTGACAACAATAATATATCATTATGATCATAGATTATATAATACATAATGAAGCAATGCGGTGGTACATTTTCTCAATTAATACACAATTTAATAATAATAATTTTTAAAAAAAAGAACAGGTGAATAAAACAATATTACTCACCTATTGCGCAAAACATAACTTTTGCACCGTTCTCCACTGAAAAATAAAGTTTCAAAACTCTCAGTCAGCTCTGATCACAGACAAATCTGCATGAAATAAATGATAAATAAAGATAATAACACACCAAACACTTTGACGATCCCTCTGCCGATCCCTTTAGATCCTCCTGTGACAATCACCACTTTGTTGAGGTAGCGGAGCGACATGTTGACTGTGATGAGGAGGATAAAAGTCTAAGTTGCCGTTAAACGTCGCAGAGCTGCGCTGATGTCAAACAAACCCTGCAAACTGCAGGAGACGAAGCGTTATAAGCGTTCACAGCACGTCTGCGTCTCTTTCACTTTTCACAGATCAGCGGAACCGCTGCGTGAGGTTCAAAGTTCCGGCAAAATCATGGGGTTTGATCTGATGCCTTCAGGCACTACTACAAGTATTGGAAATTACAAAGTTCACTCAAAACTGACAACTGGGGAGTGGAAACTTAGTCGCCAAATTGGGAACTTCATTAATTAAAGATCTGATGCCTTCAAGTACTCGTAGAAGTATTGGAAATAGCCTATATCCTGGTTTTAAAAAAGTACTTTGATGCTTTATTTTGACCTGAATGAACTTTTCACACTGCAGATTCATGGACCGCCCGGGGCTAAGAGTCAGCCCTGTGATAACCACCGGGTGGAAGTAACTCATAATACTCAAATTACTATAATTAAATAGTTTTTGGAGGGTACTTGTACTTTTACATGAGTAAATTTTCAACTCTGTACTTTTACTTATACTTAAGTCAATAAAGACGTTCACATGAAAAACAAAACAAAATGCTACTGTAGCACATGTTGTTGAGTAATTAATCATTAACTGAAAATTTAACCAATAAAAATGTATTCATGGATATTTATTTTCTCTTTTGACATTGTTTTGTCTGGCAGAGCCATTTGTTGAATAAAGAAAATTAAACTTGGACTGAAAATGTGGAAAAAATGTTTTGTATTTTATAAATGATTAATAACCAATTATTAGCGTTTTCAACTATTGGTTCAGGAAAACACATAAAAAGTGCAACCCTAGTTTGGAGAGGTGACTGTGACATCAACGATTAAAAGTTTATTAAAAGTACACCAGTAGGGGAGACCGGGGATAGTTGTAACAAAGGGATAGTTGTAACCTCTCAGTTTGACCAATCAGAAACGAGCTGTGGTGATGTCATCAATACAGTCCATGCCCACTTACAAACTGAGCTCACCGGTGAAGCCTCATGTCTCTGAGTTGAAAACCGTCTGTTCTGGAGCCACAAAAAAAGATTTTTCAGGTAAGAAAGTAAAAATTTTCATCACAAATATTTTTTGCATCGTGTCCATTGTGTTCGTTTCACTTACATAAGCTCAAGTAGTAGTTTCTCTAGTTTAATTTTATGTGTTGCATTCGTGCTAGCTTTGAAGCTAAATGCTAAAAACTAGCTTTTTAACGGCTGCCTGGCATGGGGAGGATTGTAACTGTTCTTTAAAAGTGTTACAACTGCATTGTGCGCTTGGAGCACTTTGATAACTCACGGTCAAGGGAAGAGTGGATCGGATGTCAGCATTGTAGATTTTGGGCCCATGAAGCCTGCAGCCCAGGCAAGGACAACTACATCTGCCACAACTGCCGATCTAATTAAACATATGTATTATACCTGAGGCAGTTTGCTTAGTTAACAGTTAATTACTAAGTACTTCTCCACCTTAAAAACACACTGTTCAACAGTTATTGTTCATTAGACAGTTCAACTGTTTAAATGCCTTTTAGTACTTACTAAGTACTTAGTGCAGCTTTGCACCACATTGTTCAAAAGTGTTTTGTTGATTGTTCCACAGATCTCCAAGTGTTCAAATGCTTTTTCACATTAACCTGTTTAAGGATACAAAACACACATCAGTTTATACTTTATCATTCTTTATTTATTTTATGTTATATATATTTATTTATTTTTATTGATACTTATACTTTTTATTTATTTTATTTTTATTTTTTTTGTAGTCTTACAATTTATGGTTCCTTCTTTATTATTCATTAAAGTGCTTCCATACATTTATTAGTGTGGATCTTTTTTAAGCATAATTATTTAATTGTTGGATCCATCCTCAAGTAGTGTTACAACTCACCCCAGTACTGGGGTAGGTTGTAACAACATACCTCTTTGTTTTTGACATTAATTTACATAATCTGTGATGGTGTAGTAGAAGTCCAGGTGTATTTCATTTATAGCAGACAAATATGGGTACCACATGTCAAAATTTGAGATCTCTCAAAGAACAACTGAGTTACACTTGCTCAAACAAAAAGTGTTACTATCATCCCTGGTCTCCCCTACTTTTACTTGTAATAGAGTAATATTTTATTAATGTAACAGTACTTGTATTTTCAGTGCTCTTTCCACCACTGCTGTTGTTTAAATTCCAGAATCTCAGAATCGTGACTTCTCTTTAACAGTTCGTAGCCTCGTTTGACCTCTCAGAGATGGATTTGAATTTAACTCAGTGAAGATGGTGCACAGTGTTCAGGTTAGTGACCAATATGATCGTATGAGGATTCTTGTGTAAATTAAATGCTTAGGTTTTATTTTTTTCTTGTGTATTTAAAAAAAATAATAATAATAACAATGATAATTTGGCAGCAGTGACTCTGATGACCCCTGTTTGAAAAGACTCAGGGTGAAAAACAAGACTAAGAACCTACAGAAATGTTCACAATCGAGGCTGAAGGCTCAATACTTTGGTCATAAACCAAAATTAAAGATTTTTCCTCAATGATGGTGCAAAATTAAAAGACAGAGGATCAATACTATAATAATAAAACTCCCTCTATCTGTACATTTTGTGCCGATCCATCTGATTGGCAATAACGATTATAAAAGTAGACTGAGAAGATGCCTGTAAAAGAATCTTTAAGAAATAACAATCAAAATATTGGAAAGAATTCACTTGGGAAATAAACATGAGGGTTTTTGCAACAAAAAAAATCATCAAAATACAGTTTATCAGGGAGCAGTGAATTCTGGAGGGAATGTGGGAAACAGGAAGTTCATCTTTCACATCTTTCAGAAAACCATAAATATTTTTAATTTAAAGAAACCGCTACAGCCACCCAACCCAGCCACAAAAAAAAAATCAGACAGTGACAATTGTGATTCTGAAAAGTGAGAAACTGGAATTTACAGGGAGTGTTTGAAGGCAGCAAAGCCCTTCCGCAATAAAAGTCCAGTTGTGGGTATTGTAGTTTTCCTGCACACAGTGCCGCACACAGAGACGCTCCAGTGTGGACTTCATGATGTGTCTAAAATAACCACAGACACACAGATTTATATTTCAGATTAAATGAGGTCAGGTTTAATTTAATTTAATTTATGTGCTCCCTGTTTTAAATTTGCACAAGCCACAGCCAACTAGGCAGATGTAATTTTAACTAAATGATGACAGCAAAGCTTTAGAAGCGACATGGAGACAAAAAACCAGGGAAAACACGAACCACATGTCCGTGGTCTCATCCCAGATCCACAACTTTTCCTGAACGTAACAGTTTCGGCCTCTGTGTGAAAGGTCATGTGCTCCCATGCGTGCAAACATGTACAGTATGTTTAAGAAAGAGTGAGGGGTTATGAGGTTGACATTTCTGGGCAGGGAGGGTTGCTGGGGGCAGAGGACAGGGGTAGGAGAGGCAGGAGAGGGTCTCAGATTGAATTTCTGCCCGACAGCATTCCCCTTGGGGCGCGCTGAGCGTGAGACAGAGAGCACAAGCGAAGACAGTGAGTGACCTACAAACAAGCTTCATTACCTCAACTTCACCCATGCTGCAGATTTACACCACAGCAGCCCCTGAAGGAGCCACGCTGCTCCTGCTCCTGCTGCCGCCTCCCCTTCCCCTCATAAACGTGAGGAGGAGGAGGAGGTGGGGCGGTCTGGACATCATGATGATGAACTGATACACAGACTGTCTCAGAAGGAGGGAAGGGTCAGGTCCAGAGACACCCTGAGGGTGAGGTACAGTGGGGGAGTCATGGTCACTATGTGGAGCTGTGATTAGTTTGAATCAGCGGGCTGAGAGGAGGAGACCAGTCTGAGTTTGGTTCCTACTGGGTGAACTGGACATGGTGATAAACTGGTGATGAGCATGTGTGGAGCTTTTTGCATGGACGCTCTGCATGATGTGATTTACAGGAAAATGTTGCAAAACGTGCTAAAAAACTGAGTTTATGTCAAAACTGAGGACATTTTGATACAAATCCTGCTTTGTTTGTGATGCGTCAGCATTTTCATTTATTTATTTATTTTTGTACGGGCCTGAATGCATCTCTGATCTATGAAGCAGGAACAAACTTCCTGAACACCTGAAACTGTCGGCTCATTTAAATCAGGGCTTAAAACATCACTGATTACTGCAGATTTATGCTAAAGTAGCTGCTTTCACTTTTGTTTTTAAAATGCAGTTTCTGCAACGTTTTAACCATGTATTTGATTGCTTTTAGCTTTTGATTTTATAATCTCAAATGCAATTTTAATCTTCTTTTAACCTTTTATTTTAATGTATTTCTGTGCTCCTGCAAAGCACCTTGAATCGCCTTGTGTCTGGTTGGTGCTGTATAAATAAACTTGCCTTGCTTTGCTTACGGAAACGTGTTGGTGCCATGCCAGAGAAAGAAAAACAGATCAGTGTCAGGTTATTAAGTGAAACATTTATTGTTGTAAGGAGATATTTTCACATTATAACAAGATATTTTCATGTTGAAACAATATTACTTAATAACATATATCTATATTGTTAATTGTCATGAATTGTGTGACGCTGAGAGTTTGGCAGCGTGTTTGTGGTATAAGTTAAAGTTGGCAAAAGTTTATTATCAGTAGCAATTAATGCTTATTATATCATAAGAACCTATAAATATATTAATTATCTTGTTGCAACGTGAAACATTACATGTTCTAACCGGAGCAGCAAGCAGAGAAACACAACTGCAGTATTTTCATGTATATTTTATTGTCATGTACTTTTTATGTAGCACGTCGACTCACTTTTACTACAGCAGCGTGTTGGTGCCACGCCAGAAGAAGAAAAATAGATCAGTATCACCACTGGTGGACAGAGTACTGAAAATCTGTACTCAAGTACAAGTTACACTGCTAAAATATTACTCAATTACAAGTAAAAGTAGTGGTGACAGAAGTACAAAGTATTTGTCAAAGTATTAGTTACTTTTAACCCTTGATGTCCTGAACCAATAATCAGTTTGATTGTCTTTATTAAACAAACGTCTCGGTGCAAATTACTGCCACATCTATTGATTAAATATCCATGAATACATTTTAAATTGGTGAAATTCTTAACATCCTTACTCCAGATGGCACCAACACGCTGCCGTACTCTTAGCATCACACAATTCATGTTCATTTCATTAGAAAGTGATGTAATCTAAATAACAAAACTTTTTTCTAGGTCCAGAAAGTTGCTGTGCTGGATTTACAAAGGAAACTGAGGTGAGAATTTGATTTTATTATTTTATTGATCAGTTCCAGAATATCCTGGTAAAATGTGTGTAAAACTGGAAGCTCAAATTAATCTGTAGTAAGAAGTGAAAACTTAAATTTTGTTTAGAGGTTCTACTGACTGACTCTACATTTTCTTTCTTTTGAGTTTATATAAGTGACCAGTGGATTTTCTGACAAAATTAAATGTTAAAAATGGTGTAAAAAAAAAAGAAGTAAAACAAAGAAGTAAATATTAGCCTGAGCTATTGTTGTCTTTTGGCTTTTATCTACTCATGTTCCTCTGTTTGATGTGTTTTCTGCAGACGGAAGAGACAAGAAAAATAAGACAAGAGGACGAGAAGGAAGAAAAGATTGAGAGATGGATAATAAAGACAAGGGAGGAGGTAAAGGAGGAGGAGAGCAGACGAAGGCAGAGGAGGTCAGCGATGAAGACAAGAGGACGAAGGACAAGCAGAACAAGCTGGAGAAGGAGAGCAGCGAGAAGGAGCCGAGCGGAGAACCAAAGAAGGAGAACCGCAGGTGTTGGAGGAGCGGCTGGGCTCTGACTGAACGTCTGGCCATCAACGTGTCGGGGATGCGTTACGAGACGCAGCTCCGAACCCTAGCCCAGTTCCCAGACTCCCTGCTGGGTGACCCCCGGCGTCGTCTCCGCTACTTCGACCCCCTGAGGAACGAACTGTTCCTGGACAGGAGCCGCGCCTGCTTCGACGCCATCCTGTACTTCTACCAGTCGGGCGGGAGGCTGCGGAGGCCCGCCAACGTCCCTCTGGACATGTTCCTGGAAGAGCTGCGCTTCTACGAGCTCGGAGACGAGATCATCGACCGCTACAAAGCGGACGAAGGCTTCGCCAAGGAGGAGGAGAGGCCCTTACCCGCCAACGACCTGCAGCGCCGCCTCTGGATGCTCTTTGAGTATCCGGAGTCGTCCGGCGGAGCTCGAATCATCGCCATCATCAGCGTCATGGTCATCGTGATCTCCATCCTCATCTTCTGCCTGGAGACTCTGCCTGAGTTCAAGGAGCAGAGGGAGGTGAGGACGGGCTGCACGGTGCTGACCGGGGCGGG
>JAJHUR010120744.1:1019-34888 GCA_027495735.1 Lutjanus campechanus
AATTCTCTCTCTCAAAATTTAGAGGAAAAGGCACTGAGCCATAGACATACTGTAGGCTATGACACACATTTTTTCTTTTTAAATTTTCTGTATGGGCTTCATATTTTTAAAGATGGAGAATGTGAGAATCACTTCATACTGTAAAAAACACAACTGAGATGACTGAGGATTTGAAGGCAATTGATTTTTGAGTTTTGAGCCCAACTCAAACTCTTACCCCTAATTCACACCAGGCACTCGGTGGAATACGCAGCCATTCTAGTCAATGCTTGTGTTTACACCAGATGCGCCGCGGTGCGTGTCAGCAGCGTCCCAGAAGTGGCTCGGCGCTGTGCTCCACAGAGAATACGCAGCAAGTCTATTTTTGACGGATGGCGCGTCAAGCTGTGCGGAGGAGATCGAACCAGACAGGAAGTCCCGACACGAAAAGCATAGTGAATCCAGTAAATTTTCAAAATAAAACATCTCGTGTCGACGACGGATCGTATTTCACTTCATTCATTCAGCATTACATCATCAGCGACAACAGGTATGTTTCATAATATTGAGATGATTATAGAGATGTATTTTTTAATTAAACAAAGCTCCAAAACTTTGATCCATGACTTTGAAGACTACAGCACAATAAAGAAGGAAATAACAACATTAAACACAATTAAAACATACAAAAAAGAAACCACATAACTACGTTCTTTCTGACTTCTTACTCACGGTAGAAGCACAAAAATCAAGGAAAAATGACCCAAAATGACGAAGTAAACAAGTCAACAACTGCTCCGCTTCTGAAATGCTGCTGGTGTGAATTGAAGTCGCGAGTATGATGGACCAAAACCGCGGCGCAGCCGTGCCTGGTGTAAATCCCGGGTTATGTGTTGAAATACACTTTAAAAAGTTTTGCTGACCTATAATCTTTAGTTGAGATAATTTACTTTTCTCTTTTAGAGAAACTTGAATCTTTGAGATTTAGAAACTCAAAAACCTTTAGTCATTATTTTGGTGCCTGAAAGTTAAATGAATTTACTCTACAATCTTAATGATAAAGTTTATAAAACTCAAATGTTTAAGTTTATCGAACAAAGACAAATAAGTTATCTCAACAAAAGATTAGTAGCTGGTAAAACTTTTTCAAAACTTATGAATTTGGGCTCCAAACTCAAATATTTATTGCTATATGTTGCCTGGACATTTTTTCATAGATGTACAACAATAAGTCACAGGGAGCCACTGGAGAGGGGCTAAAGAGCTGCATGCAGCTCCGGAACAACAGGTTGCAGACCCCTCATCTAGATCGTTTTGGGATGAGTTGCAGAGTTTTGCACTCAGCTTGTGAATACATTCACAAAATTCAAAAACAGCACCTCTTTCCAAATTCATGACGAAGTTACTCAAGATAATCTAGTTTCAGGTAGGAATGGCTTTCTTTCTGCACTAGAATCTATTTGAACTAGTGGAATATACCTGAACTACTTTCTTTTCTAGTAAAAAGAAAGTAGGGGATTAGTGTGTGGATTATCTTGAGTAACAGAGTCATGATTTTTGAAAAGAGACACTGGTTTTGATTTTTGTTTAAATATATTTTTTGGTCCTTTGAGCACCACAAGCTGCGTGCCATTTAGTCCCGTTATATTAGAGTGAAGTCAGACATCTCTACAGCTGATATCTCCAAAACTCTCCAACTCACACCAAAACTATCTAGATGGATACACAGCACTACAGACCAGGGGGAGAATATGTGTTTTTGATTTTGAGGTGAACTGTCCCTTTAATAAGGCTTGGTCATGTGACATTTCTTAAGACACACAACTCCCATACTCACCATTTGATACCAGTCCTACTGGTCAAATGACATCAGATGTTCAGAGAATCAGTAAATCACTACTATCACATCCATCCATCACTGCAGCGTGGACGAATGGGCAGCAGCTTTTGTGCTGGCACACACTGATGGGCTTTGTGTGTTGATGAATGAATACAAACCACAGCCCCCTCATTCATATGAATGGTACAGCTTTGTTGCAGCAGTTGGGATTCCAGTGCAATGCAAAAAGTTGAACCTCGCTCAACTTTTGGCAGAACAAAATGTAATGTTATCTGGCAGGATGCTGTGTTTTCAGATCAAATATGTGCAACCACAACTTGCTTGTAGATTAGTTAGTGACATTGTGACTGGATTTCTACTGTTTACCTCTAGAAATATATAGAAAAAAGTACAAAAAGCAACAGAAGATTATTGCAACCTCCTAATCTTAGATTCGAGCAGAGCCCTGCACGGGTCCAGTTTTGCAAACCCATCCGTGCCTGCAAGAGTGAGAACCAGAACCAATCCTACTTGCAATTATCTCCAAGTCAAATCTGCATCCGCCTGGAACTGTTGATATAATCCCCACAACCCGACCCGTACCTGTGATTTAACACACATACATAGTCACTCACTTGTCATCCGCTTGTGTTCTTAACTGGTGCAGCGCCCGTGCTCCTGCAGTCATCCATGTGTTTCCAGTGATGACGAGCCTCACTTGCAGCTATCAAAAGCTTAGTCCAGGGGTCAGCAACCAATTTTGGGCATAAAAAAGATTTTTTTAAAATCTGTATGGAATGATTAAATTCTCTATTTTCCTCAAGGACTTTTCTGTTGTTGAATTTGGCATCCACAGCTAGCCTGAGGAGACACTGAGATGCTATGATGCACATTTTAGGTGACCAAATAGTAAAGCATATTCTGTTATTTGGTGTATAGGCTACACATTTTTTATTTTACAATTGGAGAATGTCAGAATCAATTTAGGCATACAACAATACTGACTGAAAATTTAAAAAAAAAAAAAAGTTAAAATACAAACATTTCCATGTCATTTCCATTATTTCCATATTATTTCCTGTCGTAGCCAAAGGGAGACACTTGAGAGGTGACAAAGCTTTCAGCAAAGGTTCCAGATCCCTGGCTTAGTCTTTTTGAAACTTTTTACAAACAGAAAAGTCACTGACAAAATTATTCTGACAGTCTTTGAGTGCAACAAACATCTGACTCTGCTTTCAGTGATGTACTGTCCACAATTTGGGATCCTCCACTGGCTATTTTTTCCTTATTGTCATCAGTTTTAGCTCTCAGCGAGCCTTCATCACTGTCGGATCAAACAGCAATGTCCCTTTGTTTGGCAGGAAGTGGTGTCAAAGGTTGTGCCATAGATTTTCACAATAAAACCCTGGTGGCTGATTAGGCTTGATATTGCTCTATTAGCAAACAAACAAAAAAAAGTAAGAAGTACTGAATAAAACTTTGAATATTTATAACAAATCACACTACTGCTTACTGCACAGTGAGTAGAAATGTTTAGCTGCTTCAAACTGGCAGGAATTATAAAGTTCATCACTTACTTTTTCTTAAAAAGTAAAACTCATTAACTGTCTTCCACAAATGACCGAACCAGATTTTTGAGCACAGGGGGTCAAAATGTTTTACTGCAAACAGCTACTGCAAATTCACACTAAATAAATCTCCAGTGTTCATGAAAATAAATTACAAACTTCCAAACTTAATGACCAAAATATGATATTTGTCACAATCGAGCAGCCCTACTTTACACACATGGACAGCTGTTATCATATTCCTCCTGGTTGTATAAGTCTTAGTGTGAAGCCACCTGTGATATTCCAATTTCTGATATTCAGGTAACTCAACATCATCAAGATGTGGCATTGGTGAACAAGGTTTTGAGCTCAAGAGGGAGGATGATTCAGAATGAACATCTTAGACCTACTCAGGCATTGTGTTTTTTTTCAATTAGAGACACGTGACTTCACTGTTTAATGATGAATTTTGGTCTGGGCAGCTCTGCTGATGTATTTCTTATTTGTCTTCCTCCTCTTCCTTTTTTCTTCTTCCTCCTCTTATCCCCTCTTCTGCTTACTTATATTAACAGCTATTATTATTATTATTATTACAATTATTATTATTACCTCCAAATTTCCCACTCCAGGCCAAAGAAAAAACACACAACGTCTTTGATTCCTTAGAGAAGTTAAACAAAAGCAGGTTATCATTTCTAGCTGACGATGGTGGATTTTGTCGGCTAAAATAATGACTCGCATACAGATTTCATACACGTAGCTGGCTGATGTAAGCTAATGCTAACTCGACTTGAGTCAGCTGAGAAGTCTCCAGCTGATGTTTTAATGTTTCCATCTGACACGTTTTAAAACAAACTAACTAACAGCTGCGTACATGAACATTAATGCTAAAAGACAGAGGCTAACGCTAGCTTACATCTCAGCATACATTGATCAGATGGTGAAATATGGTAGTTATATCTTGATAGATGACAGAAATACACTCATTAACGTGGGAAAAGGAAGCACAGGGACTCGATTAGTGCAGCAGACCTTGAGACGGGTCACCCAGCCAGACCAGCAGAACCACGATTGCAGAAGACAGCCAGGATAAGAGCTAAGCTAACCCAGCTTAGACCTGATGCATCATCGTCAACCCACTTAGATTCTGCATCAGCCCACATCCTCCTCCTCAAACCCCCACAGAACAAATGCAGATGCAGTGGTGTCTAACAAGTTTGGCTGGAGGTAAAGTTACTGTTAGCCAGATATGCTAACGTTTGCAGTGTCTGTTAGAGTAGATGAAGACAGAGTTTAATCCATTCACCACACGTGTGCTCTTGTGTTTCACGTTTATGAGAGACAACACCATCCAGACTCATGAAACACATCTCAGAGCCTCCTGCACACCTTCAACATGGAGAGAAATGGAAAACTTGACAGCCCTAGTTACGGTTGCTAACCTATGATTGGATAGTTACTGTTTGGAAGTGGGGCTTTGCGAAGGTTGTGTTCTTATGTTACGTTTGTATATTTTATCCTCAGGTTAATAAAACTAGAAACACAAAAGAAAGCATGTCAGACAGTGGAGATTTTTGTTTGCTTGGAGAATTTAAAACTGACTGTACTCATATCACCGCTTTTCTCTTCATTCCTCCTCCAGTGCCTCCTCTCCTCTCTCCTGGCAGTGGTGGAGTGTGGCTTTGTGTAGCTTTTAGCCCGCAGGTTCAAGGCCAAAACACTCTGCAGCGAGAGGCTGCGATGGAGGACGGAGAGAGAGGGGGGAGATGAGAGAGGCAGTCGCAGAAACACAAAGGTCTGACTGCTCGGCATTGAAAGGGAGGATGTTTTGTCTCGCCATCACTCTGCACAGCTGGTTCTCAGCAAGAAAAATCTTACAAGAGAAGCTCCTCTTTATAATACTCAGTCACATTAGAATATCAAATTCTGCAAACTAAACGACAAAATGATCTCTGTCTTGTTGTGCCTGTTAAAAATGCATGTCTGTTTTTTTCTGGTTTTTCTGGTCTGCCTCCCCTTGGTTTAGGCACAAAAACTACTTGATTAAAGGACCAGTGTGTGGGGTTTAATGGCTTTCAGCTTGCAAACACCTCGCCTCACCCTCCCCTTCCAAACGAGCAGGAGAGCTGTTGGTGACCACAAAATTCAGGCAAGACTTGAGAGTCCCTCTCTAGAGCTGGTGTTTGGTTTGTCCATTCTGGTTCAACAACATTCTGGTTTTTCAGGTGATGCTTTTGAATATTGTATTTCTGCCATATTCTGTCATTAGCACTCCCTATATCAATGCATACGACAGTACATTGTCACTGCATACACAACCATAACAATATGACTCATAAAACAACAATGCACACATCAGCTCAGCCTTCATATTCATAAAACTACAACACAATACAGGCATCTACACTATACATCATATCACATGAATCTACTGCAGCAAAGTCAGGAGCACCACCCTGTGTCCTTGTCTACAGGATTCCAATTTCATTAATTACCTTAACAGCACTTGAGACAAAGAATTTCTTGTAGATATTTTTATTTTCCATTGGTAATCTGCGACGTCTTCCTGGGGGTAAAAGATGAAATTCATTGTATAATGGATGAGAAGGGTCATTATATCACATCATACATACTACTTGGCTGCTTTTGTGGTTTCGATAAAGGCCATGTTTGCTATCATCTGCAGCTTGGCAGAACCACATGATCACCAAATTTTCTTGGCAAGTAGAAAGGTTGAAATGATTGAATGATTGAAAAGATTTCATAATTGCAGGTCCTGAACGCTGTACTGTGTAGCCCATCGATTGTCAACAAAAATATCTCCCCTTATTATCCAGGCAGATTTGGATCAGACATCCTCTCTTTTAACCAGGTAAGGCAGATGAGGTTACTTTTTGTCTAAAATTGCTGTCACGCTGCACTTTTGCCATCAGTTCATTCATTTTGTTGCACAAAGAACAGGCTTTAGACAGTTATTACCACCAGCAAGGGGTGTTTGCAGCCACGTCTCCTTGATTGGTTGATACCACCGGACGTGGCACGTCTGCACCACAGTTTCAGCAGAGAAGCATTTGCCTGGCTGATTATGTTGACTTGCTCAGATTTTGTTGATTTGGTCCTCATTCCTTGTTTTTTTTTGTGCTTCTACCATGGACAGGTAGATTACATAGTTCAATAACTTCTTTTCTGTCTGTCTTTATGATTGCATGCCTGCACGGGGTTTTTTATTTTGAAAATTGACTGGATTGTCTGTACTTTCTATGTGTCTGACTTCCTGCCCACTTTATCAGCTCTGTGTAGATTAATGCAGCATCCATCAAGAATCTGGGCATGTTTGAATCGGAGCAGAGCGTTGCTTCTGGGATGTGCCAAGGCACTGCTGGTGGAATCACAAGCATTATGTAGAATGGCTGCGATCAGCTCCATCTGACGCGATGCAGCCGTGCCTGGTGAAATCTTGCCGTTAATCCTCCTCCCACTCCAACTCTTGATCCTCTTTTGTTTACTTTTGTCTGTCCTCACGTCCGAGTGCTTTTTAATTGAGGGTAGTTGTCCTGTATGTCTGGATGTAGGCAAGGCAAGTTTATTTGTATAGCACAATTTAACACGAGGTAATTCAAAGTGCTTTACATAAACATTAAAAGCAACAAACAGTAATTAAAAAAAGAAAAAAAAGAAAGAAAGAAAGAAGAAAGCAATACATAAAAAGTAAAAGCAATAGAGTATAGCATATAGCAGTACTACCCACTTGCTATACAGTAGAGTATAGCAAGTATGCAGTATTTTAATCTATGAGTACGCTACAGTGAACAATAGTGTTTTCAGCCCTGATTTAAAGGCACAGACAGTTTGAGCAGACCTCAGATCTACAGGAATGCTGCCTCACCTTGCTTGGTTCTTGTTCTTGGGACAAACAACAAACCAGTTCCAGATGACCTAAGGGGTCTGGATGCTTCGTAAGGAACTAATAGATCAAGCATATATTTTGGTCCAAGACCATTCAGTGCTTTGTAGACCAGCAGTAAGATTTTAAAATCTATCCTTTGACTCACAGGAAGCCAGTGTAGCGATTTAATGACTGGTGTAATATGGTCCAGTTTCCTCGTGTTTGTAAGGACTCTGGCG
Organism: Lutjanus campechanus; assembly: GCA_027495735.1. NCBI lineage: Eukaryota > Metazoa > Chordata > Actinopteri > Lutjaniformes > Lutjanidae > Lutjanus > Lutjanus campechanus. The sequence goes on from JAJHUR010120744.1 coordinate 8,493, forward strand.
GCAGCATCCTGGATCAGCTGCAGCTGCCTGATTGATTTTTTGTTGAGACCTGTAAAGATGCCATTACAATAATCTAACCTACTGAAAATGAATGCATGAATAAGTTTTTCCATGTCTTGTTTAGACAGAAACCCCTTAATTCTGGCAATATTTTTCAGGTGGTAATAGGCAGCTTTAGTGATAAATCATGATGTAAGTCTCCTGGCATTGCTGGAGGTATAAACCACAGAAGGTTTTCATGTGTATAGGTGAGGATGCTGTGATTTTTTCCATGGAAACCTTGTGCTTTATTAATCAGGCAGATAAAATGTCACACTACCAGCCAGAGTGTTATACCAAAGTTCAACTTCATTTTGCCTGCACAAAAACATAAAAACTTGAACAAATGCAAATGCCCTCAAGTGAAACACGGGGTCAGCAGCAGCAGGAAGCCTGCATGAAAAGAGACATTAGGTCTTTATCCAGAGCCAATGAAGCTGCCTTTCAGTCAATTCATTTTTTAAATTGAATTGGATTTATTAGCAAGACTGCATATGATACAATTTTGCCAAAACGTAAGTCACTGTTCAAAGAAAGATTTTGTATGCATATCTAACACTGCTAAAAAGAAAGAGTGCTCACCCTGGTCATGAATGAAGACATGACAGAGAACTGATGTCAACCTCTCCTGTGCAGAGGAAGTTGTAGCACCACTCTCTGAAAAACAGTCAGTGCTCCAGTGTCGGTGCCGGTCTTATAAGACCACCTTGAGAGCTCTAGCAGGAGATTGAACTTTTTTCCTCTTCCACCGGAGAATACCGCTGTTTGCAAGGTCTTCTTTGTCTTCATGTAATTTAAATTCTGTCATGGTGTCAACTTGTTGTTCAAGGAAACTGAACACATATTCCACACTTAAAGGACCAGTGTGTAGGGATTTGTGGCATCTAGTGGTGACCCTGTGTTGGAGAATCTATGGTGGCACCTAAAAAACATGAAAGGCTCAGTGAGAGCCAACTTACATTACCAAAAATTAAAACTTCCTTTGCAATTCCCTGTGCTCGTTGGTTCTCATAGGAAGTTTGAGACTCCATAGGTGATATTGGTAGCATCTCCTCCACCACATTACCAGTTACAACTTGATAATGATAGCATTTGCTGTTTTAGAGCTGAGTGAGCAGGGTTCTCTTCAATGTGGCTCGCTGCCACCAGTGCTGTCTTGCAAGTGCTTCTTCATATTTGAAGTAGAATGTCTTCATATTTGAAGTAGAAAGTAGAATGCTGGACACTTATCACCTGAGCACAATTTGCATGTTACTGTGATTTTTATCTATTTCACCCACAAATTCAGAACAATGCAAATACTTCCAGAATGTAAAGGCTGTCCTCTCTCCCATTTTGCTAGCTTAGCGACACGTGTGCACTAATGACTGTATTTTTTTTAGAAACATTTATTTTTTGAAAACTTAATAACTTAAAGTTCACCTTAAACACCTTACTTGTGAAAAAAAAGAGTCATCCAAGTACTCTAATGTGTTCCTTTGTAGCACGTTAAGCCCAACACTGATCAAATCAAAGCCAGTGGATTGTGCAAATGAGGATTCAAAGTTCACTTTAGAAAATGTAAATGGACCTTTTTGTTGTGCAAACTGGAGTCTGAGCAGCTTTACTTGGACTAGTGTCATTTGTTGCAGAAGTAACTGTAGAATCAAAGCTGCACATTAAACAATACTACAGAGTTTCAAACATCAAACGCTGCATATGTATGCACAAGTATTTTTTTAAATAAAAAAATGTTTATCATACAGTGAGCAGAACAAAGCAGATTAGCTCTCTCCACATGGGCTCACATGGACTGTGATCCCATCTTCTGGGAATTATTTGTTGCAAATTAGACAAACCACCTGAAATCTGAGACAAAGTTGCTCCATGTTACAAACAGCTGAAGCAAAGATCAAACAGAACTATAGGAATTTCAGATCATAGTGACATGCTATGTTTTCCTTGCGCTTGTTATACAGTATGCATATTTCATCTGAGGACTGCTGCCCAACACTTTTAATAATATGATAACCATAGTTTCCATGTCATTTTTTAATGATCATTCACAAAACAGAAAACCAATTTGCTTTCACCTTATTATCAGTATCTTTAGAGGAAAGTTTTCCTTTGTTTGTCATGATGTGTGCTGCAAACATCTGGCTTCAGTAATCAAAGACATCACTTCATGATGCTGTCTTCTTTTGCATCTTTGAACAGTGCAGTGAGTCAGGAGGCAGAGGAGAGGTGTGTAATGTCTCCTGAAGTGCTACTATGTAAAAAGTGGCTTGCTGACACAGCTCGCAGAGCTTTGACAGAATACCTCTCTGCCTCTGGGGGAATTACAGTGAGCTCTCGTAACCCTCTGCCGCCAAAAGTGAGAGAAAGATAGAGAAAACAAAAAAAAACAACCTGTGTCTAGATTGCAAACATCACATTAGCGTGACAACAGTGTTCAGTCTGTATGCTTTTCATTATAAATAGGCTGGGAAAGATTTGATAGGGTTATGTTGGGACACCCTTCAACTTGATTTGGTAGATTAACTTTAGTTAACTACTTACCTAACATTAAAGATATAATCTGCAACATTTTCCTAAAAGAACAATGTATAGACTCATATTACATAATCCCTTTTGATCATCACCTAGAGGTGTGTGGTGGTGTCTGTATTTGCAGCCACTCTGCCCTCTGTATTTCCTTATTTTTTCCTCATTGTTTTGCTGTGCTCAAAGTAGCCCCCATTGTACATGTCCATGTTTAAAGGGATAGTTCACACAAAAATGAAAATTTCAGCTTTTATGTGGGGATATGTGAATGGTGACCACTTCTCAAAACGTACAAAAACAACAGAATAAAAACATGAAATGCCTCCATACTGGTGTAATCCAAGTCTCCTAAAGCCCCAACATGCCAAGTTGACTTCAAAGATCTCATTTGCACCATGTTTTTAGCCTGAATCTTCACTGTGGATCCTTAGCTTGGAGTCATTTACATGCACATGCACACTGTCTGAACTGGGTGTGTGTGCTGTGACAGTGTGCATGTCCAAGTAAAGGCATCTTGGTGCTTTAGCAGGCTTGGATTACACCAGACAAGCAGTATGGAAGTATTTTATGGTGAATGGTCACCATCCACTTCCATTGTTTGGGAGATTCTGCAACACGGTTTTCCTGTGAAACTCCAGCAGTTGTTTGTGGACCAAAAAACTAAACCTGACCTTCAATTGGCATGAGGGTGAGTAGATAATGGCTGAATTTTCAATTCAAAGAAGAAGACAATGCAGTTAGTTTGATGGTGATTGGCCAGAAAACTTGAGATGTCTCACCAAAGCTGTTTCATTGCAAAGATCGTGACATGACAGCAGCTTTCTGAAACCACGTCTGGTCTCACTCCAGCCTACGGGTAATTGTGCTGACCACTTGACCACCCCATCCCCTAAAAAAACTCTTCAAAATAAAATCAGCTAGTTTGCAGGTACGAACAAAGTCAAAACTAAACTGTATTTACTGTTAAACAACCCACCAAAGATTTGATTGAAAAGTACTCTAAATGGTAGTATTGTTAACATTTAACCAGTCACATCATATTTAAATAATCCCAGAGCTAATTAGCTGATAATTGATTGATCACCTTTTGTTTTCACCTGCAACTATGCTCATTACAGTTCTCAGATAAAGTGTCAAAAACCACACATGAAACAGATACAGCTGTAGGACACTGATGTCTTTTTCCTGGGTTCTTTTTTGGTAGCTGCCTCAGATCATCAGGTCTTCAGTCAGTCGATACAGGGTTCCACTAAATGTGTTACAGTTAAAGTCAGCTGGTCAGCTCCTCTGTGGGGTCTCAGGTCTTATCAGAGGCACAGTTAAAGTGGTGTTTTGGAGCTCCACTGAATGTTTTTGTAAAGGCTCTGTTTCACTCCTCACAGAGACTGTCAGAGTGTGGTCTGAGCCGTCATGGCTGGCTCTCTGTGGAACACAGCAGTGGGCAAATAATGAAGCTGCCTGTGTGAGCTCTGTTATGAATAATACCATATTCATATTTGTGTATTTTTGCAGAGGCCAGGCTACATATTGGTTGGCTTGTTATTGTGCTTGCATGAATCACTGTCTGTCCATTGTACTTTTTCTAGAGCTTAGAGGACAGATATATCTCCAGCACTTACTGGTCCAAAGGTCAGCTGGTCAACTGCCAGTTCATTCTCGCTCCCAACACACCAAATACAGCAGCTTGGTCCATGGCCATATGCTTCAGACTATAACACTGTATGTTAGGTTGACTGTATTTTCAAATCCCCAAAATGGGACTCTTCAGTGTACCATACGTTTATGTATGTGCACATGCATTTCCCAGTGGGCATTTTCATCAGGACAGGGGACGATTTCGGCACTTAACACACCTACCACCATCTACCTTTTACAACATTTTTGTTGCTGGGTACTTTACGAAGGAAGGAGTACGCCTGTGGTGGTTGGGATCAAAATCCACCCTGATTTATGGGGTATATATGACTTATTAAAAGACATACTTTTACCTGACTGCCAAACAGTCTTTAGTGCTGATGGGGTCTCAAAAGTCTGTTTGGTCCTCACTGATGTCCTTTTTGACAATCACCAGGATACCATCAAACTGATGGTGACTCATACGCAAATATGAAGAAAAGACATCTCTCGTACGTGAGTGTTTGATTCTCCAAACTCCTCTCATATTTGAACAATTTTGGGCAACACTTTATATTAAGGTGTTTGCAATAAGTGTTAGTTTAGGTAATATGACCCTTATACATATTAACATTACTATGCATTAATGAGTCTACATAAGTGTTCATAATAACATAAACACGTTTATTGTTAGAGTACAGGATGTTTATAAGCACTTATAAGAAACTTGTTAACGATGTGCCTCATGTAAGAACCACTCGTATGAACAGATTTGTTGTGTACAGTTGGTTTAGCAGAACCTGTCACATTTACCAGTGTTCCTGTATTTTGAATTTCCTTTCAGATACGAACACAGTTTCTGAGTGGTTCAGACCTGTCATAGAGTCATGTGACGTCAGTCTGCTGGTATCTAAACCAAAGTTTTTCAGTAATGACTGTATATTTCATTAGTTTGAAGATATTTTGAGTTTGAAAAATAAATTACACTTCATATTTATGTCGAAGTTATCCCGTTTGACCACATTTCAAATTACAACATAATTGTAAATTCATATATCAAGCCTTTCATCAGTCATTCAGTGATCTATTATTACCTCCTGTCAGGTATACTGGTCATATATCTGCACATGCAGATTCATGAAGTCTCCAGGTGTCCAGGTGAACATCCTCACTTATTCTGTCCTCTGTCTGTGATGAAAACATCCCCTTAACCCTCTCCTCTCGCTGCAGTCATCGATCATCCCTCACTGTGGCTTTTTTCCCCCCCTGAAGTCATTTTCATATCAAGACATTTCCTCTTTATTTCAGTGACAGTCTGATCCTCTGGTAACACAGCATTAACAGCACTCACTTTTCCTGTTTTTTTGCTTTAGCAGGTCTTTTAATTCCAGTGCTGACACTGTTAAAATGACACATTTTCCTTCATGGATCTTTGAAAGCAGAACTTCAAACTCCAGACCCGTAAAGTTCTTCTTTTTTCTCTTTTGATGTCATTTTCATGAATAAACACTTCCTGACATGTGGAGCAGGAAGCGCAGCCATGTATGGTATGATTGTGGCGTTAATTATGCTAATTTACAAGTCTCATGCATGTGCACTCAGATACACACAGGTGGGTAATTTACACACTTATCTGAAGTTATGAGCGTTTTTTGAATCTGACATGACATGTTCATATGAGCCCATTGCTTATTGAGGTTAATTCATCCCTTATTATGCACTTATTATCAGTTAACTAATGCACTGGATCTCAAGTGTGAATAATGCTAAGGTTAATTTAACCTTTATTATGCACATATTAACAATTAATCTTTTTTGTATTACTCATTATTATTTTATTTATTTATGATTATTATTTTCAGGGTTTTGCCTTGATTGGACAGTCATACCTGCAGAGAGAGGAGGGGGTGGGACAGTGAGCTGGAGTCTAACCTTATTGTTATAATCAACATGTTTACTATGCTATAGGTGTTGCTGGATTTTTTGAACTCATAATCCCCTGTTTTGTTTTGTTTTGTTTTGTTGTTGTTTTTTGTTTCTCTGTGCAATGAACAGCAGTAACAGCTCATCAATATCCATTTTGCTAAGCTGCTGACACAGCTGAAGCATGCAGAACATTATCATTCATCAGTGTGGACGTTCACATCATTATCACTTTATTATATAGTGTGGAAGCCTGTATGTACAGCCTAATAATATGCTTATATGGTACATATTCTGAAATATATTAGTCTTTTATCAATCAGTTAATAGTAACACAGGTTGTGGGACTGACCACTCCACTCCACGTTCTCCATTAATGCTCCTCAGCAGGTTGATGTGGTCCTGCCTCTGATGTGATTGACAGTAGAGAGGACTAAGTCCCTGTACAGTTTGTCATGTAGGAGAAGGCGGACACCAATCCTGTTGGGAATTAATGTCACTATGGTGACGTCAAGTACATCCACAAGTGATGGAAAGTCCCTTTGTACTGTCTGTCAAACGACTGTAGAAACACTGCATGTCGTGCGTCCTCCACAGCCGGGTTAAAGGGATAGTTCAGATTATTTGAGGTGAGGTTGTATGAGGTACTTATCAACAGACTGCAGTAGATTTCATTTGAAAATGAGAAAAACAAAATCAGGGAATGAGCTGTTTTCTGATTCTCATTTGGAAATAGGTAAAGAAAAATGGGATATATCCTGTTTCTGATCATTTGTTTTGATAGTGTTTGGGGAACAACAGATTTTCATTTTGAAATGAGAAAGTCAAAATCACGACACAAACTGTTTACCAATTACAATTTAGAAACAGGGAGACAAAAACAGAAAATTACCCATTTCTGTTTTGTTATTTGTTTTTTGATAATGAAAAAACAGAAGATTAAAAAAACAAAGGCAGAAAACAACTCGTTTCTCATTTTTTAAATTTGTGTAGAATTTTTCTCATCTATGTTTTCAACATGCTTCAAAATGGAAATCAAGAATTAAAATAGGCTTACAAACAAGATTTCAGTTTGATTTCTTGTTTTTTTCATTTTTGTTTCAAAACGAATAAACAAGCTAATATTTTGCTTTTCAACATGTGGGTGGGCTTGCTCCTGATTGGTTACTGTGTCCCTCTTTGTCAGCAGATTGCAGCCTCATCTAAATATATATATATATGTATGTGTATATATATATATATATATATATATATATATATATATATATATATATATATATATATATATATATATATATATAAACTTCAGTGGCACTGGAGATTTAGAGTAATTTCCTTAATGCTTAATGTTAGGTTCATAAGATTCATAATCATAATCATAAGATTAATAAGGAAAACAAACCTAGGAACCAGCCTTTCTACATCTTTTCAATTCCTATTTTTAATATCAAAACAAAAAATGGGACATGGGTTGTTTTTTGTGTGCTCTTTCCTTATTTGTAAATGGGAATCGGTAAACAGCTCATTTCCCGATTTTGTTTTTCTCATTTTAAAACAGAAATACGTTGGCCACCAAGTGCACTGATCTGTTGGAGGGAAGAGTAGATAAACATGTTTAGAGTATGCTATATTTAGAATATTTTCACCGCTTTATGTTGCCATGAGCCTGCTGTTATGTAGGCCAAATATCAAACTCTCTTGCCCAACCAGACTCCACTTGCAAAATGAGTAATTTTATGTCGCAGAACACAGGAGTTGCTTTTCTACCGCTGCCTTGATTGGTTAGTTTGTTTGCATGACTTTGTGTTGAAAAAGTTAGTTTGGGTTCACCAAAGTCACACAATCACACAAACTCCTGTGTTCTGCAGTAGCGACATTTGGCTTATATAACAGTAGTTTCCTGTTAGAAAAGACTGTCTGAGAGCAAGGTAAAATGAAGAAAATACTGTACACAGGTCAACTGGCATCTACTGTAGGTAGGAAGGATGATTCTTTTGGGGACGAAATAGTTTGACTCAGTTCCTCTGCTTTTTTTTAACCAAATGTCCCACACTGGCCCTGGGACACCGAATGTGACCTGCCTGCAGACGCCATGTTGCCTGTCATTTCACTGGAGAAATGAATGACCTTCTCCCAAGCTTTTTTGTTAGCCTACATTGTATTTCTCCATCCACATGATAAAACTACAGAGAGTGAATCCCAGGCCGCTGGATGTTTGCTTATGGCTTTGTCTTTAATCCTATTTTGCTCGGATGCATTGGTGGTTTGCTGCTGCAGCCACAGCAGCTAATCTGGCTCTGACTAATCTGGCTAGCCTTGTTGTTTTAGTCTGTTTGCTAATTAATGATGTGCTATTTACATTCCCCAGGCCACTGGCTTTTGTCTCAGTTTTCAGGTGCTATTACACATCAGAAAAGTGTGCGTGTCTGTGTGCATTACACTCATTTTTTCATTCATTCTGTCAGTATATCCATGCTTCATCAGCCCTTTCTTGTACTTTGCATGCTTTAATAATAGTGAATATAAAAGGCAGGTATAAAACATTAACAGTGATTTACTAGCAGTGGACATCATGATGGTTTTACATGAAATGATTGGGTTACCGATGCTTCCAGCCCATTTCCTGACTGCCTGGCAGTGTTTGTTTTACCACAATCCACAAAGCCTCGCTACCCGTCTCCCACGTAAATGGTCTGCCGACATTTGCATCCCACCCTCCCAGCACCATAATCTCACTACTTTCAGTTATCACCCCGGAGCGTTCCATTTCAAACGTCAATGAGCACACAGCTGAAAGAGCACACGAGTGCCACGTCTCTCATCGGAAAATCAAAAGAAAATCCTACACAAAAACTGTGGCTTTATTGTTGCAGGCGGGACGTCCTGCTGTGCCCTCTAACTACACTTTATTACCTGTGAAATGAAAGAATTAATAGGGTGATGATGACAGGTGTGGCATGAAGAACGCCTGGACATTCCATCCGGCCGGGCCCAACCACGGTAGGTGAGATTCGAGATTGTCAGAGCCCCACGCTGCTGTCAGAAAATCATCTTTTCACTCACTCTCCTACTGTGAACAGATTAAAACGAGTGGCTTTATACTTTGCCACATAGCCTGTGGGATACTAATTGAGGTGGGCTACTGATGTTACTGGTAAAACAGAGGAAAAACAGCTCAAAATGGCCCCGTCTGGATTGAAACAAAACACTGCTAAAGGAAGCTTTGTTGGGTTTTTATGGTTTTTTTTTTCCTGTTTGTACCAAGACTACAGGGAAATAACTTTTCCTATTGTTTTCAGCGGCAGTGCAAACAGGATGATTGCAGGAGGCAGGCAGAGCGCCACAGGGAGGAAGCTGCTGCTTTTCTACTTAGCATTAAGAGCAAGAGAAAAAAGGAAAAATGCAGAGAAAGCATCTCTTGAAACAGACACAGTCACAATAAGAAATAATACAGTACAGTGAGTGTGGGGGTGGGGGTGGGGGCGGGACCCTGGGCAGCCTCTGCAGAGCTCAGTGCATCCACAATTAAGTAAACTTTTGCATTAAATAAGATGCAGCAGAACATCAGCAGTGCTGCAGTAAGAATCCAACCAGAAGACTGAGGACGAGCAGCAGACTCACATGCTGGTTATAGTGGTGGACCTGTCCATGGTCCTGATCTGCTCTCAGTGCAGCCAAAGCTTCATGCTTCTTTCAGGTTCTGTCAGAAATGATGGCATTGGCCCTTCACTAAGCACTGCCCACCTTAGTTACTGTTGCTATGCCTGCCAAACTTTCCATGTAGGTTATGGTGATAACTGTGGTGGATTTAGCATCAAAATTGGGAGTAACTGTTGAAACATGAAGTCTGTGAATCCTTAGGGGCTTAAACAATAGTAGCTTCTCATTTCTAGCTGACGGCCACAGATTCTGTCAGATAAAATAATGACTCACAAGCAGATTTCATAAGTGTTGCTGACTGATGTGAGCTAATGCTAACTCAATTTGAGTCAGCGGAGAAGTTTCCATCTGACATTTTAATGCTTCTATCTGACATGTTTTAAAACAAGAACCCTGTGAAAGTGTTTATGTAAAGCTACAGCTGTGTACATGATAACATTAATGGTTAAAGAGGCTAAAGTTAGCTTACATCTCAGCAAACATTGGTTGCATGGTGAAATACAGCAGGTATATCTGCATGATAGATGAAAGAAATACACTCATTGAGGTGGGAGAAGGAAGTGCAGGGACTCGATTTGTACAGTGGACCTTGAGACGGGTCACCAAGCCAGACCAGCTGGACCGTGATCGTGGAAGAGAGCCAGCTAACCCGGCTTAGATCTGAGACTGTGAGCCAGAGTGAGAGATTCGTCGTCCTCTGCCCAATTTGATTCTGCATCAGCCCACATCCTCCTCCTCAAACCCCCACAGAACAAATGCAGATGCAGTGGGATCTAACAAGTTTGTCTGCAGGTAAAAGTTACTGCAGCTAGTAAGCTAGTGTTAGTTAGCTGGACATGTTAATGTTTGCATCTTATGTTAGAGCAGATGAAGAAAGAGTTTAATTCATTCCTCACATGTGTGCCCTTGTCTTTCACGGTTTTGAAAAACACGCCACCATTCAGACTCCTGAAACGGAGAGTATCACTTTTCTCAGAGCCTCCTGCACACCCTCAACATGAAGAGAAATGGAAAGCTTGACGGCCCTGGTTACAGTTGCTAAGCTATGATTGGACAGTTGCTGTTTGGAGGTGCTTAGGTTAGGCTTAGTTGTTGTACTTTTTGAAGTACAAGCAAAAGGCTACAAAATTACATCAGTGAAATAAAGGCTATGCATGTAACGTTGAAGTATATGCTTACACCTACTGAACGGCAAAAAATTACTGAATAGCACCTTTTACACATTTGCATTTCATGATATAAATGTTGCAGCATCCAGAGGTTCCCAACCTTTTTGCCCCAGGAGCCCCACCAACACACACACTTGATCAAAAACTGACTGATTTAAGTACTTGCCAGCATTTTTGTTTTTTTGTTTTATTAGTGTGGGCTCACCAATATTGTATGTGTATTTCTTGCTGTATACTTTTGAGTAACATGAGTATATCAAGTGCCTATTATGAATATTTGCAGTGGCTTTACCAGTACTTGAGAGAAGTTGAGTATTTAACTTACTTAAGAAGGGAAAAGAGTGATCATTCAACTGGTGTACTTGTTCATTTGGTATCTGCCTTGAACTTGTTTAGGCCTAATTTTTGCTTGAATAAACCTGTTGGAATGAGTTATAAGGTTACTCATAGTGAGTTTCAAGGTACTCATACATGTTTAAAGGTACATTATAAGTGAGACCACACAGTTTGAGAGTCTTTATTCTTTAACACAATAGACATTCACATGCTCAATACACATGAGAAGTAAATAGTACAGTAGTTTCACTATTTAGTGTAAACAAATCTAGGGTGTTTTTTATGAGGCCTGTAGCCCAGAGAGAGCCCAGTGTTAGACAGTGTTTGAGGAGCCCATGAAGGCATCATTTGTGTCTGCCTGGAAAAGCAATATCTGTACATTCAAAGAGAGAAACATTGCCTGAATGTAACTATTGCTCTTTGAAGCTGCAGCTTCAGAGCTTCATAGCTGTGTGTCATTACTGTGTTTACCCTCATACAGTTGCCTTTCATACCATCAGGTCACAGCTCCTGTGTAAAAAATGTATGGGTAAACAAAATGTGAAATTAGAGTTTCACAGATGCAGCACTTTACTGTATCTGCTGCTCTTAAAGTGACAAATGACATTACTGAAACACTGGACTGCACACATTACTGTGCAGCTGTTTTTAGTTAAAACTAGTTTGCCAACCAGTGTACATGTCTGATTGAACTAACTGTGTAGAGTTGTCTGGATCTTCCCTGTGCCCCACAGTTCTATACCAGGACCATTACTCTTTTTCAAATGCATTAACATCCTTTCTGATAGCTCAATGAAATATTCTACCTTTTTTATAATGGCACTGTTATCTGTTGTGCTTCCTTGTCATCAGTAGGACAAAGAATTGAATTCTTACACTCTTACAGCCTTTAATGTTGGTATTAAACATTCACAAATCTAAAATCACGGTATTTTCCAAAGCAAAGAGTTAGCAGCAAACTTCTCCAGACTCCAAACTCATCAAGTCAATTTAAATGATCTATATTTTTTAATTTCTTCTTTAGGAATAAGCCCTGTTTCTCCTTGTGATCTGCTTTTCGTGAATGTTGGATACTATTTACCACAGTGCTCCATGTTTATTACTGGAAGTGGTTATTTTCTAACCTGACACACCAGATGGTTTGTTACACAGAACCATGTGGGAAGTCGTCCTTAGAGACTGTTTGAAAAGGGGCAAGCACTTTCAAAAAGCAATAAAACAACAGAACTGATGCTATCACAGTGTCTATGCTAACCTGTTCAGGAGCTGCCATTGTTCGTTCAAGACGAGTCGCTTCCATGTTGGCTTCTCGCTGTTCTTGCCTGAATCACACCTGTAGTGTAGTCCCTCCTAGGACACTGATTGGCTGCTACACTTTTGGTACAGACATAAATGAATAACTTGAAGCCTGGCAGGATGGATTCTTATGTGATCTTATGATTCCAGCTGCCTTGCAATGTAAATTAGTTTGTACACCACTATATTTTCTATGTTGCTGCTGAGTGCCCATCACATATCCCATGCTGTGTAGATATTTTATAAAAATCAAAACCAACATAGCCTGCATTCCCACAATATTCTACAAGTGGAAAAGTGGAATTGGAGGTGAGCCAGGTTTGGCTAAATAGCCTTTAAATATGCTAAACTCACAGCAAGAGGTCCATGAGTATGAATCCTGGTTCAGGATTTCTGTGTGGAGTTTGCATGTTCACCCCGTGCATGCATTGGTTTTCCTCTGGGAAACACTGGGTCCATGTATGGTTAGTTCTTCTGGCTTAGAACTGGAGTTGGTCCCCTGGTGCTGCAGAGTCCAAATACCAGGATGAGTTCAAGGCAGAGACTGAATCTCACTGTATAAATGTATTTTGTATATATGTAAAGCTAACTTGTATTTATAATGGATATACTGTATAATGGACATTATGCTTGAAATTATTTATTAATTATTATTATCTAAATAATTTATTATTTCCAGAAACAATTTCGCAGTGTAAAAGGTGTTAATCAAATTTGCTAACTCGGCCAAAGGATGTACCTCAAGGTCCTACTTTAGGACAACTTCTGTTTTCCATTTCTATTGATAATCTTGCTTTATTTTTATTTCCTGATTGTTGTGTACCATTATTTTATATGCAGACAACCACTCCCAGTATTATAGAACAAAATCTTCATCACAACATCAAGAGGCTTTGGAGTCTGATTTTAACATTCAGATTTTCTGTTTTTAAGCATAATTGTACAATGCTTGATACACAAAGATGACCCTCTAAATGAGAGGACAACTTTATTGCTATAAACTTGTTTTTAATTGCATTGATTTTAATTATTGTGATTTAAAAGCATTCTGTGTCCCTCGTACTTAAAATTATTTACCAAGATGCTCTGATCAGCTCCTCTTTATGGTCCCCTTTGTCTCTAAGGAACTATAAAAAATGTTTTATGTCAAGGGACCCTTTCCATTTGAATTATTTACCTACACATATTTGGTCTATCTTCATTTGGCTTATTTAAAAAATTATAAACTCATACGTGTAACTATCCGATGTGACTCTTCTGTAACTGTGCTGTGCCTTGTGTTTTGCATTGTTTAATTTTCTGTTTGTTCTTGTGAGTCTCCTTGAAAAGGAGATGATACATCTCACGGGCTTTGTTCTGATAGAATAAATTTGACATTATTTATACTTTTTTGTAATGTGTGGTGGTTGTCTTAGTCTGTTTATGTTGGCTTTTTAATTTCATTTATTGCTGTGCTATTTTCCTGGCAAAGATCTTTGAGACATTTGCTGCTTAAATGAAATAAAAGAGTTATATGTTGTATTTAGATATTTTCATACACAACGCTGCAATGGCAAAGTGTTTCACTCTGATTTGCAGAACTGAAACATGCTTGAACATATGCGTGTGTGTGTGTTACTTTGCCAGCCACTGTGGAGTGGAGAAGCTGCTGATTGCTGATCAGTGTTAAGCTAATGCTAGCCTACAGCTTCACCCTGTCTTTAAAGCTGAGTGGGGCCACTGCTGATTGTAATGGAGGAGTCCAGCTCTCAACACTCTGTTGGCACAAGTGGATCACAGCTGATTGCTTTCCAGCACGTGAGTATAACTACACCGTGGAGACAGAAGTGGAGGGTCTAAACACTGGTTGGTGGAGATTATCTAATACTGTTTCACAGGATTTCACACTTGGACAAAATGGACTTTCATATTAAATGATCAGTTAACTGAACAGCCCACAGCCAGTGTGCACTGGGTTGTAACATCACGTTCAGCTCGCAAGTATAATGTTTATTAACACAGGAACAAAGAAACAAAACCAGGCTTCAGCTAGTCTGTGAAAACTGGACCCAAAAACTAGACTCAGACAGCAGTTCAGTTTGACATGGATTTATTTATAAAGAAAGCAAACATGGGGGTTATGGGCTGATCCAGGGCTGTCAGGCTGAGCAGGGCCGGTAGCAGGCAGGCAAACAGGTGACCGGTGAGAATGTATCACAAAGTTAGACTGAACAATCTGGTGGAGACTAGACTGCAGAGCTCCGGCGTATTTGCACTGCTGGGGTTGATTAGTGGGTGGATTTCAGGTGTGCAGGCAGATTGGCAGCTGGAGCTGATTGGCAGCAGGACTGATGAGAGCCACGCCCAGACACACAGACTCAAATATTTTTATTTTTTGTTGTTCTCCTTCCTTAATATTTCAATGTTCTGGGGAAGTTTTTGTTATTTGGAACTCGGCTCTATGAAAATAAAAAGTGTAAAAAGTCAAACTCCCACTAACAGACAACATAAACATGGCTTAAACCCTGGTGAGTGCCTGAGTATATCTTTATAAACTGCATCATAAATGTTGTATTATAGTCTATTTTCATCAGATTCGCAATTACAGTTGTAGTCAAGAAGTAGGAAAAGAAATTCAGTTGCTCAACTGACTATTGGAACTTGCTTACAATAATGATATTGATTAGAATTGTTGTTGTTGTTGTTTTGTTTTGTTTTTTCACTAAGCAAGGTGAAAAAATCTTTTTTTCATTTAATTTCCTTTATTGCATCTTCATTTGACTCTGAAAGGGTGATACAAATAAGTTTAAATACCCGAGGTGTACATGAAGGGCTTATGGTTGAGGAATTATCCCTGATTCATTTTGGGGTGTGTTATTTTGCCTAAAATAAGGGCTAATTCTATAAAGGTTAATGCATGATTTAAAGAGCCACAGAGTGCAGGAGGTTCAGTCTGACAGGAAGCTGAAGATGACATGTATTTACATGCTGTAGAGAAAAACAGGCAGGACCACACGTCACGTGGGCAGAGTAACAGGACAACCTGCTACAACGTTAGCATTCAACAAGTTGAAAATGATCCATCGTTCTGTCAGACACTATTGTCTTCATCCTCTCGGTCTCAGCACTTGCTGTCAGTGGTCAACATCCTCCTTTCAGCACAAACAAGACACAAAAAATAGTTCCACTACAAGATGTCAACCCAACCATGTCAAGTGATTACCTTTATAAGAGGTGAAATCTATTTGTGATAGGAAGCAGATGTTACCTGTTCATTGGAATAAAAGGGATTTTTTTTTACCTTGTTGTATTTGCACAAGTTTGACCATCATACTGTTTATCTTCCATATTCTTAAACACAAATAGCCAATGATTAGTGCAGCCTTCTGTAATGATTCACACAACTGATAATAAGAGAAAACTATTGTTTAAATTGTTGTTCAGGATGTTTGTGTGCAGGATTTTTTGGGTGGACCTGAAACGTGGCTCGGTGACATGCCAGAGCCATGGTCCGCCAACAAACAAACAAACAAACAAAAAAAGTACACACATGGAACACACATTTATTGTTGCTTTACATGAACTTAATGAAAAAGAAAACACTAACAGAACTTGACAGAATTGTCTTAGGGTCCTTGCACATACCTCGTTTTGTCCAGACTTTTTAGTTTGATACAAAGACTGTGAATAGAATGAATAGAAGTGGCCTCAGGCAGTGGTCTTGGATCAAACTGAACCATTGTTTGGTTTGTTTCTAGTGTAAAAACCTTCTTTTTTTTTCTTCTTTTTTTTTTTTCAGACTTTAGGACCAATTACAGGTTACAAGTTCTGGCAGGCTATCATCAGAACCGGACAAAAGACAAACAAAAACAAGCAAAATGGGGCACGAGGAGGGAAGGATAGCAAATGTTAAATTGATATTTGGTTTGGTTTGGTCTTTATAAAGAGAGGGAAAAACAAAGAAACTCTGAGGGGATGAGAGACGGACAACAGTTTGCCCCTGTACAAACCAATCACTTGCAACAGTGGTGGACTCCAGGCTGTCTGAGGAGCGGGGGCTAAAAAATAAGAAGGGCACAAACTGCATGTTGTGGGTGACTGAAAGTTGTGATGCAGTTCTGTAATGTTTTGCCCCCTAGACAGGCACCCTAGAGGGCATTTTTCCACATTTTCTGCAATGTAAGAGCATTGTAGATTGCACTTTATTGTGCTTTGTCCACTGGAAGTGCACCCTAGAGGGCACTTTTATCTATCATCGGGGCATGTTTGGGGGCACCTGCCATCCTCTTGAGTCTACCAGTCAATTGCAAATATAGGGAGACACAGCTCACACAGGTGACTTAATAAGTACGCTATGTAAAGGGAGTCTGCATAACTGCAATTTGAAACCAAAACCAAGTGGATCAAATGGATACAATGTAACTTACTAACTAATATAATTCAGTTATACAGTCATCTTGAGAATTCAGATTAGATAAATACTGAAGGGTTAGCAATCAGGACAAACTGCTACAAGTTTTTACAAAGTTTAGCAAAGATTCCCAAATAGTGGTGTTTATTTACTTCACCTGCAGAAAGACCCAGGCATTAATATGAGACAGGCTTACATTACAGGCCTTTATTCCCAGTTTCCCTTCCTTTATTTGATCTATTTGATTATATATTAATCTGAGGCCTCCCTGTTGTTCTGATCCCCTCCTGTCTTTATTTGATGTTAATGAAAATTCACCTCCTCCATATCCACCTGTCTTCAAGTTTCAAGTTAAGTTCTTTATTGTCATATACACAACAATTACCCTGCAGCAGTCATTGGCAATGAAACTCATCTAAAAATGTTCATACAATTTGTATTAAAACACAAAGACAGAAAGTATTGCAGAAGTTCAAATGTAATAAAATCAGATATAATTAAATATTGTGATCTAATGAATAGACTTTAATGTCAACAGGTTGTGCAGTAGAAGAAGAGCTCCCTCACAACTGTCTTGTTGATTTCAGGATAATTTCTAATATACGAATTCCACCAGTGCACCAACAGAGATTGTAAACTATTACATTGTATTTAATACTAACAGAGGCTTATATTTGAGAACTGACGTTATATAACTATACTGTAACAGACATGGTCGTCATTGACTGGCTCCTGTGTGGATCAGCAGGAACCAGGACCCTGGACAGCTCTCTTGTCCTGAACAGCTGCAGGATCAGGACCTTGGAGAGCTCCACAGCGTGTCGTCCTGGCAGGGTTACCAGCTGTCAGCACTGCACTGCTATCTCATTTATAATCTGTGTTGGCTAATGATGCTGTAGTGTATGTAAAGAATTTTTAAAAGCTTGTTCTATATTTATGTTGTTTGTTTTAGTGTCTCTTATTGTTTCTGCATTTTGGCACTCAGACAGATGAGAAGGGAGAGACAACAAAGGTCACTGTTACATGGGGAAAGTTTAATCTCATTTTAAAATAAGCCTCTCTGAATCTGTTTGAGGGGCTAAACTTCACTGAAAACTCACAAAACCTGGAGCATGATAAGAACAGGACCAGTTCCAAATCAAATGTGGTCAGAAAAGCCTTAAGACCTTGATAATGCTGCATTGCCCTGGCGGCACTTTGTCATGACAATTTGATGCTACATGGTGCAATCTGCCCCAAACTTCAGATTTTTGATAAGAGTCTTGGCCTGAACATGTCTACAGGCTAGTATTCAGTCAGTGTGGCAAAATGGCCCAACAGCACCACCTACTAAAGTTCAACAAAGTAGCCCTCATGTTTCACCTACATGTACAAAAATCTGTAGGCAAATGTATCGTGTCCAAGTGTACAAAAAAGCCTCTTGGTGCCATACCCTACACCCAACAGGAAGTCAGGCATTTTGAGCACCATTTCAGTGTATCTTTGACCACTTCCAGGCATTGTATTTTAACAAACTCCTCCCACACAATTCATCAAAGCAACTTCTAAAACGGTGTGTGCAAGCTTAACACCTTTGTGATGAACAGTCATTAAAAGCTTGAGTTTTTGTCTGACAGCGTGGCCGTAGCGTGGCATCAAATTTCAATCCTTTGCCATAATATAAGCTGTCCAATCAACCCCAAATTTCACGTTTGATAAGCCTCCTGGCCTGAAGACATCTACATGCCAAATAGGAGTCATAAACATTGCGCCACCTCCTAGCAACAGAAAGTAAGCCTTGTGGGACAATTATCATTTAATTTACATGTAATTTACATCTACACTTGATATAGTGGAACATAACATATAAATTGTGTGTGTTTTGTAACGCCACCTAGTGGACTTAAGAAGTATTTGCATTGTGCAAAACATATGGAAAATCAGAGCCTTTTCGACTGTTTGGCGTTCCGAAATGAGGCCACGGCAGCCACATGCCCTGATATGCAAGGTGCTCCTTCCAGCTCCAGTCGCGTCTCTTCAAGTTGCTGCAGTTAAAAAGTTTGTGGTTGAATCTTGTGATCGAGCTACTGTCTGTCCCAGCTCCTGCCTCTCAGTGCCCCCTCAATGCTTTTAGCTGAGTGTCCTGCGGGGTCCAAAGCATTTACTTTGAAAAAATTAGATTGTCCAAACAAGGCCCAGTCACCTGAATACCGCAGCTATGAATAATAGAAAAGGACTTTGGTTCTACTTTGTGGGCCAAACATTGTGACTTGCATCTTTAATTTAGTCAAATACTCTCCACATTTCATATGAATACAATGCAAAAAAATATATGGTTTCCAAGTTTGTTCATTCCTAAGCTGGTAAAAAACTGGACTATGACAAAAGTTGAATGTTTGATTAAATGATTTGATGTAGAACACTTTATTTCATTCTCTCAAAGCCGTGTGTCATAGCCAATTTCAGACAAGTGTTTCTGACTTTCAGAATAATATTTAGAGCAGTGATTGCTATTGTGATCAGTCAATCATCTCTGCTTTCAAATGATTTGAAAAGTCGTGCACTTTTCTTATCCTATAAAATCAAACCCTGCACTGCGTTAGTGCCATTCAGACGTCTCTGTGGGGTTTCTAAATCAAATGTTACTCATCTGGGCCCATGGGTTCAGCAGTGCACTCATCCATATGTTGAGATCAATAGTCCTCAGTGTGAAACAGAGCAACTGTGGTTCAGATTCTTCTCTCCAGGTCACATGACGGTTAAAGTGATCAAACTTGTTTAGCTGAGACACGACTGTCTCTCTTTGAGACACTTAGCGCTGTGATTGCAGACACTGCTCTTTCTGAAATACGCTGCAGAGTCATGAAGCAGTTTTTGCTCAGTTTGTTTTAAGCCAGCAGATGAGAGCACCTTGCCAGAGTCACATGACAAAACAAAGTAGTCCAAGTGGATTGGAGGGTTTTGACGGTTAGTAAATTAAAATGCCACACGTATCTCAACAGGGTGACAGGGTGCCTCAAAAATGTGTTAAGAAATATGCGGGTGGCGTTTGGCACATTAAGACTGTATCCTTGTGATATTATTTGTGTGTCTGCGGGAGAGTCTCAAAGTGTGAATAAAAGAGAGAATACGGCTCCTCCGTTTCTGCATTGTTGGTTACACTGTGTGTATTTTTTTGCAGAAGGTTTCACATTGTACACAGGTCATAATACATATGTCCACATCATGCAGGGTTGATTTCAGAAGTAGGGGTTGTTGTAAAAATTCGTTGTCTAAATAGTGAGAGTTCCTAGTTTTCTGTAGAATTACCAAGATGGTGTGCCGATTGGCACACCATCATGTCGACGTGTTGTTTTATGTTTAGCATGTGAAGCAAAATGTATCCTTTTGTTGATAAAATTACCGTGACTGCAGTGCTAATTTCTGATGGGAATTCCCGTCATGTGTTAGTATCAAGCTAATGAACTAAGATCTAGTTATTTAAATATGTAAAAAGAAACTGATTCAGCAATCATCCATCCATCCATTTTCTGTAACCGCTTATCCGTGAGGGTCGTGGGGGGCTGGAGCCTATCCCAGCTGACTTTGGGCGAGAGGCGGGGTACACCCTGGATAAGTCGCCAGTTCGTCGCAGGGCTGACACACAGAGACAACAACCATTCACACCTACAGGCAATTTAGAGTTATCAATTAACCTATTATGCTGCATGTCTTTGGACTAAGGGAGGAAGCCACGCAGACACAAGGAGAACATGCAAACTCCACACAGAAAGGCCCTGCCGGCTCGGGGATTCGAACTCAGGACCTTCCTGCTGTGCGGCAGCAGCGCTAACCACTGCGCCATCGCGCTGCCTTCAGCAATCATAAAATTGATTAAAAAGAATCATAATAGTGAAGAGAATCTTTCTTTTTTTCACACCTAATGGTAACTGGCAGCCGTGAAGCAGCTGTTATTCAGTTTCAGCTCCTGAACCGAGCAGTGAAACTCACCAGACTCTCCTGTCTTTCTCTGTGTTGGATGTACACGTTTGTCATTTTTTCTTATTTATATTAAGTAAACAGTGATGATTACACCTCTTTTGCTGCAGTGCAATTTACATTTAGAAGTTTAATAATTTATTAACAAAATTGCATCACACTTGATTTGAATAGTCAGGTGAGGTGAAACCTTGAATTATTACAAATTTTGGCTGATTGTTCACATTGCTGTTGGTCAGTCACAAACCGTGGTAAAAACAAGCATGTCGAAGCCGTGTTCAGCACTAACATTCCGTGTATTTGCAGAGTGTTTTCTAAATGTTGTGCATGTGTTGTCAAACTATTGATGATATTACCTTAATTTGCTGTCTATTTGCATGTGTTGACCTTGTTGATCACTGAAAATAATAAATTAGGCATAAAACACTCAATATATTTCTTAACAGAGAAAACAGCAGCAGACAATCCTATAATTCTCATCTCAGCCGGTCATAATGAAATTTCTCATTTTACTTTCACAATAATACTAACTAACAAAGTTTTACTTTGACATAGAGAAACTTCTCCCCCCCTGACAAGACTAAAATGGAGAGGGTTACAGGCATGTGGAGTTAATATTTTGTACCTGTTGTTCAATAAAGTGATCGATCCAGTTCTCAGAATCTCCTCATTTGCACCCCTTTAACTTTGCAGAAGCTCATTTGCTTTTTAAAAGGATGGTTTTGGTGTATAAATCCTGAAAACCCTCAGCAAACAAACTGGATAACAAACTGAGGAGCTAATGTAAATACACTCCCGCAGGGCTTTCATTCAGGTCCACAGCTCTGTGATTGTGTGCTCAATCTTTTTATTTATTTTTTTTGATTCTGTAAAAACAACTTAGATGTTTACAATATCTGGCTGGATTGAATCGTGACAATAGCAGACAAATCCCAAAACTCAAACATGTGGTGCTCGGAAAGGGAGACGGCGAATAAAAAGCAGATTCTGTTGTGTACGGTGCCATATGTGATGCTTCAAACAACAGCGTGATGTCAATCAAAAACCTTGTGCCTGCAGTATATTTGTATCTGTCTTTGAAATGTCCAACACACACTCATTCTCCCATGATTCAGCCAGGCTTGTCTGCAAAGTCTCTTTCAACTGCATAAAAACAAAAGCTTTAACAATGAATCCAAAACAAATGTGCATTGTTTACTGACTGCATGTCAAAGGAATCTACAGGATCAGGTCAGCAACAAGTAAGCACCTGCTAAATTTCATCTGCAGCAGGGATGGACAACTTTGATGACAGAGAGGGCCACAAATATTTTGTCCTCACTACCAGAGGGCCACATTTTGACGGTGCACTTCCACCAGTAGGATACAGGAAAATTATACCTAAAAATTTTATGAAAAGGAATTTAAGTAATGCATTTTATGTTTCACACCCAAATACATTTAGTAATGCTTCTATTCATTAATGAACTTAAAGCGATATTCCGCTTTGTTAGAATAACCCACTCAGTATGTACTCACCACTATGCCGATGTGATGATGGGTGAAGGTCTTCAGTTCACAAAACAGTCCTGGAGTTTTAGGACAGCTGCACTTCAGCTGCACCTCAAATACTCACCAAGTCTATTTTTGATGGACGCTGTGTCAATACGCACACAGCAGATCGAACGGGCAGGGAGTCAGACACAGATAAGGGAGGGAGAATCCGGTTAATTTTCAAAATAAAAGCCCCTTGCAGACTCACGATCATAAAGACAGACAGAAAAGACACTATTTAACCACGTAGTCTGCTTATTCATGCTAGAAGCACAAAGGACAATAAAAGAGGACCTGATCAACTAAATCTGAGCAAGTAAACATGATCAGGTGGGCAAAACACTCAGCTGCTGTGGGGTTTGCAGCTGTGCAAAGGATGTAACATAACCACGGCGCACACGTGACAGAGCAAAACCATGTCTGGTGGTACTTGTGGCCTCTCCTGCTGCTGTACAATAGACTCTAATAGAATGTCATTACAATTGGCAGCTGGTTCAGATGTAGTCAAACAGCTGCTTGCTGTCAACATCTGTGGAACCAACAATGTATTGATATTTGGAAATTGACTCAAGGGCCGCAGTGAATGAGGACGGGGGCCGCATGCAGCCTGCGGGCTGCCAGTTGCCCATGTCTGATCTACAGGGACTTACAGTGGCAGTGACGATCCGATTTTAGTGGATTTGGCTTTAGAGAAGTAAGCTGGTGATTGCAGGCTCAGTGCTTCAGCTATCATACTAGTGAGGACTAACCGAAACCAAAATGAGTATGTTGATTGTAAATGGCATATATGACCACAGGTGTACCAGGTGCAAAGTCATGACCCGTGCTACTCTGACTCTGATTGGCTAGTACTCATTACCATTGCTGGTTCGTCATTAGTGGTTGCTTCCAACCACTAAATGCAAGTATGGGTCATAACCAGCTGCTTGTGCAACCAATACAACCTATACACACGTTTTCCTAGTGAGGACAGACTAGGGATGGTTGTCCTGTCCTCTTCACACAACCTGCATAAACTGACAGGCAGATAAACTCCATCCCCAATTACCATGCAAACAGCAATATATCATTGACCCTCTCTAAAGGGATAGTTCACCCAAAAATGAAAATACAGTCATAATCTACTCCCCATCATGCCGATTGAGGGTCCGGTTTAGTTTTTCAGTCCACAAAACACTGCTGGACTTTCACAGGAAAACAGTGTTACAGAATCTCCCAAACAATGGAAGTGAATGTGACCAATTTTCAAATGCAAAAAACAACAGAATAAAAACATAAAATGCCATTATACTGCTTGCCTGGTGTAATCCAAGTCTCCTAAAGCCCCAACATGCCAAGTTGACTAAAACAATGTTATTTGCACCATGTTTTTAGTCTGAATCTTCGCTGTAGATCTTTAGCTTGGAGCCACGTTCACATGCACATGCACACTGTCTGAACTGGGTGTGTGTGGTGCCACGGGGTGCAAACAGCATGCCAGGACTTTAGGTGTTGGATTACACCAGATGAGCAGTATGGAGGAATTTTATGGGGTTTTTTCTGTTGTTTTATACATTTGAAAACTGGTCACCATTCACTTCCATTGTTTGGGAGATTCTGCAACACTGTTTTCCTGTGAAACTCCAGCAGTGTTTTGTGGACTAACAAAATAAATGCAACTTTCGATTGGCTTGAGGGGGAGTAGATTATGACTCTCCCTTTAATGTGGTAACTGGCAGTAGGGTAAAAGAGACAAAGAAAAACATGTGGTCAACAAAGGGTGTACTGATTCCTGCTTTGATAAATATAAGGTAAGTATTAAGTAGCCTGTACCAGAAATAATGCAATATATTAAACAAATAATTTCCAAATGTACAATAATTTGGCTACTAGACGCATGATGTTGCAAAATACAATGTATTCCATGCATATTTCTTTTCTGAAAGCTAGCCAGAACATGTAGCCGACATGAATACACTATCCGTAATTCTATCTGCAAATATCTCTGATTTGCAAAAATATACGTGAATAAATGAAGAACATGATGCTTTCAAACACCTGAATGCCAGGAGGAAAAAAAGGCATGAGCTTGCCTCTGCCTCTGACATGGGGAACTGATCAGTCACCTACTGATGATGTCATCACCTAGACCATGTGACCTAAATAACTGCTATACAAACCCTCAAGCAGAGGGTGTTAAATGGCAACTAAAAAATAGCTGACTAATAAAATAACTGACGAGTAAAGCAGCACAATGATGATTTGGCATGAAGCTAAAACTATCACCCCTCCCACCAAAGGTGGTCTAAACCCAATGCAAAGTAAACTTCAGATGTGGCACAACTGTATACAATGTCAATGCAAAGACATAAGTGAACACATATGAATTAGCAGTGGAGAGCATCAACTGAAGCAAAGGTAAGTCGACTGGAGTTAAAATGTTAAATCTTAACAAAAGACTTGATGCTGAACCTCAAGCTTTATGACTGCAGCTCATGAACAAACTGGGCTTCCTGGTTTTAAGGATGGGTTTGTTGGTCTGGAGTCGGTTCTTACAGCAAAATGAAAAGTCTCAACAACTGCATGATGGATTGCCATGAAATTTGGTTCAGACATTTATGTTTCATTCATGTAACTAATTGTAATAACTTTGAGGATCCCTTAATCTCTCATTTATTGCCAAGGTCAAAATTAAATTTGGTTCATAATCAAATAAATGCAGAATTACGGATATTTCCATCATCCTTGTCATTGTGAACACTGTTCGGATACTGTGCCTTAGTACAGCCTTATAATGTTGCTGACGTGGTACAGTCAGGGTTGGGAGGGTTACTTTAAAAATGTAATCCAGTACAATTACAAGTTACCTGTTAAAAATTGTAATCAGTAACTTACTCTAAGTATCACAATATTAAAGTAATGTAACTGATTACTTTTAGTTACTTTTGGATTACTTCAATACCAAACATGCAAATAAAGACGAGAGCAAAAAATATCAGCCTATATAATGTTAAGGAGTGATGAGATGAGGGGTAGGGATTAATATTTTCTCGAAAATGACACATTTTGACCGCATGATCACTTTAGTCTATTATCTGGTGGTATTTATAATCATTATTGAAGCAGAAGAACATCATTTCAACATTAATCAACATTATTATGAACATAATATAAACTGTACAGGCTGTGTACAGCTCGACCTTCGCTGTGGCTGCATTATCAGGATAAAATGCCAAGTTCAGCCTTTGATCTCTCTCTCTCTGACTGAACAGCCTCATAGAAGTGATATTTTACTTAGATTTTATTTTTTAACTATTCATATTTTAAACAAACAAAATTCGTTGGGTCATTTGGGGTTTTTAAAGTTATGATATTGAGCCGAAACCTCTACATTACGCTCGTATTCAGGGGCTTCAGCTGAGCGCAGCAGACAACTCCCGTGCGTGCGTCAATGTTCAACATTCGGCTTAATAAAGTAAATGATCGCTCAACATTAAAAACATAAATCTCTAAAACAGCTCTCACTCACTTGGTGTGAGGCTTCAGATGGATTCTTCGGCAGTTTTTGGCGTCTTTCCTCAGTGAGGCTCTTTTTGCCACAACCAGCTGCTGACATTAAATCCATGGGATGCAGCAGTCTTTCATCCAGATGTATTTTGGATAAAACTACTGGCAAACCTTATAATTTACAGCACAGAGCAGGTCAAATAATGCAGAGGATAGCACGAGTAGCAGTGTTATTGACAGGTTAGCAAGCTAACAAACATTAGCTCACTGGATTTCTGTGTATTTCGGTAAATGTTAGCGGTTTATCTTCGTACCTGTAGACATTTCTTTAAATTGGACGTCGAGTCTCTGGATGATGGCAGTATTTTCACAGCTGAATCATAACTTGCTCTGTATTGTGATGTTGTTGTTCCCCTTTTCTGATTTAAACGCAAAATGATGTCGGAGTTTCCATCCAGCGAAAGTATATA